>CM049376.1:2558479-2570979 GCA_026937815.1 Etheostoma perlongum
AATGGGACAAACTGACCACCACACATACAACATAATATATCAGTACTTGTACTTGTACTTCGATACAGTATTGCCACTGAAAAGATTGTGATACTACGCTGTATCGATTCCCCCCCACTCCTAATTTCTAGTGCATTTTCTAGTATACTAGTGTGTATGTCCATGCAACTGTAACAGAAATTAAGTCTATCCATACAAATGTCACATTTTTCTAGAAGAAGCCATATAAAATAAGTCCTCAAAACATTTCAAAGGACTTAACATCTAGTGATTTAAAAAAAAAAAAAAGGATTCTGGTTGATGTCAACACATTTGTTTGGACATTTGGAGTGCTGTCACAGAGACAGAGAGACAGACAGGGCGCGCGCGAGACAGACAAGGCGCCAGACAGACAGAGAGCGCCAGACAGACAGAGAGCGCCAGACAGACAGAGAGCGCCAGACAGACAGAGAGCGCCAGACAGACAGAGAGCGCCAGACAGACAGAGAGCGCCAGACAGACAGAGAGCGCCAGACAGACAGAGAGCGCCAGACAGACAGAGAGAGACAGACAGAGCGCGCGAGACAGACAGAGAGCGCGAGACAGACAGAGTGTTGAGACAGACAGAGAGAATGTCCCTTTAGACAGACAGAGCTTTGTATTCCAGATGTTGAGTTTTAAGACCACTTTGTAGAGCGCCCTTGGATGTCAAGCCAGACAGAAGACAGACCCATCTGACAAACACGAGACAGACAGACAGAGCGCGAGACAGACAGAGCGCGAGACAGACAGAGCGCGAGACAGACAGAGCTCGAGACAGACAGAGCGCGAGACAGACAGCTGAAGATGTCCCAAATAACAGACAGAGCGCGAGACAGACTCAGACATCTGTGAGAGACCAGACAGAGAGCGAGACAGACAGACAGGGACAGATAGAGCTTGTGTTGAAATTGACCAGAATGTCCCTTTAAGAAACACTTTGTATTCCAGATGTTGAGTTTTAAGCCCTACCTTCAGTATGTGGAGCTCCGTGCGCTGGATGTCCCAAATATCGCAGGCTCCATCTGTGACGTAGGCGAAGTCTAAGATTTTAGGAGGGTAGATCTCCTGAAGAGAAAGAGGCGTTAAGTTATTAACAGAAACCGCAATTCAAAGTACACTCTCAAGTTACACATCCAGATGACCTTTACTCCAGACTTCCAATGTGTGCACCTTATGTGGAAATCATCAACAATTGGAGCTAAGGCTGCAACTAAAGATTATACTTATTGTTTTTGGTCTCTAAAAATGTACAAAAAGTGATAAATTTGACGCGTGTTGACCTATAAAACCCAAGACGACATCCTCAAATGTTTTCAGTTTACTGTCAGAAGAGAGAAGAAACTAGAATATTCACATTTAACAAGATGGGAATCACAATTTTAAAAACAGTGATAGTTATCAAAATAGTTGCCAATTAATTTAACCAACTAATTGATTAACTTCTGTGGTGCTACATTTGACGCTTTTTATTGATGTTTTTAACTTTACTTTCTCCCTTTTCCAATGTTGTCACTACGCAACACTAAATTAACTTTAGTTTTACAGTTATTTTTGGAATTTATGGTCAAAACTAATTTATAGGAAATGATACCTAATGTTTGAGTTGGAAAAGCAGAAATTAGGAATTATTGAGACTAAAATTAAAGGAATGGATGTTGATGATAATCACAGACTGGAATATGTCAACTTTTACTCAATACTATTTCAAAAACACTTCCATTTGTTTTACAATGCTATAAAATTGAATAAGACGCCCCAAAATTAATGAAAGTAGAGATTTGTACTTGGCAAAGAGCGTTGGGTGGAATCAATCATGTTATTTTGGGGAATTAAAAAGAACATTGATATAGGACAACATGGGGACAACATGAGGACAACATGGGGGCAACATGGGGGCAACATGGGGGCAACATGGGGGCAACATGGGGGCAACATGGGGACAACATGAAGACATTTTGTGCATAAACATGCATGAAACTCCAATAAAAACGTTGTCATCTGCCCGAGTTGAACCCCTCCTGGTGTCTGTGTCTCTGAGGCTGGATGTTGAGACGAGCGAGACGGGGACTCACCTCTATCTTGGAGGCGATGAAGAGCGCCGTGATGCCGATGAGCTGCAGGTAGTCTTTGTTGACGTTCTCCTGGGTCAGCATGAAGCGGTCGAAGAAGTCCTGGGCGAGGTAGGCCGTCTGCCGGTGGAGGGCGTACACCTCGCACACCTGCACGCACAGACCGCGGGTCACCAGGAGTAATGGGCGTCAATGGGGAGTTAAAGCCCTTGTCTCAATCACCATACCCCATTATAACCAGTCACCGGACAACAATACGAGGTTTACCCATATTACAAAGACTGCAATACATTTGATATATAGATTTTGAGGCAATAACTGATACTTCAGCCCATTTAACACAAGAAAAAAGAAAGAAAATCTCTTTTTTGGTGCCGTGTTAAATGGGCACATATATAAAAAGACACAAAAATATCATTTATATGTATGGACATTTACAAAAACTAAAATATTTGTCAATTACTGAGGTCTTCCAGGCATTTAAAATAAAATACTCCTTTTATTAAGAAAAAATATAAAGTGGGAATTTCAAAATAAAAGGCGCATCTTAAAGGAGGGCTGGGCAATATCAATGTAAAAGTATATAGTAATATAAATTTTCTGAACACAGACTGTTCCATGATTTGCTTTTACACAGATTATATTAACAAAATCAAAAATCTCATTGTGTGCATATTTTGTGAAAGCACCAAATGTCAAACTATCAAGGTCCTGCCATCCGGGTATTTGGTCAAAAATATCGGGGTATTTGATTTTCCCCGCCCAGCTCTCTAAAAGATGAGGATATGTATCGTTACACCCCCATGGCTGTACTTCAAAATGTATATAAAAAAAAAAAAGGTGTAAAAATCACAATACGATATATCAAATCGACAAAGATGCAATATTTACTGATACCACAAATATCCGATTGAGAAGATTCAAATCAGTATGGATATTTTCACTTTGTATGGACGACATCGGCTTATTGAGGATTAAAAAGTCGATATATCAACCCAGGCCCGCGTTATTAGACCCCTATGGCCGACTACCAGGAGGATCCGCCACCCCTATGGCCGACTACCAGGAGGATCCGCCACCCCTATGGCCGACTACCAGGAGGATCCGCCACCCTATATGGCCGACTACCAGGAGGATCCGCCACCCTATATGGCCGACTACCAGGAGGATCCGCCACCCCTATATGGCCGACTACCAGGAGGATCCGCCACCCCTATATGGCCGACTACCAGGAGGATCCGCCACCCCTATATGGCCGACTACCAGGAGGATCCGCCACCCCTATGGCCGACTACCAGGAGGATCCGCCACCCCTATATGGCCGACTACCAGGAGGATCCGCCACCCCTATATGGCCGACTACCAGGAGGATCCGCCACCCCTATATGGCCGACTACCAGGAGGATCCGCCACCCCTATATGGCCGACTACCAGGAGGATCCGCCACCCCTATATGGCCGACTACCAGGAGGATCCGCCACCCTATATGGCCGACTACCAGGAGGATCCGCCACCCCTATATGGCCGACTACCAGGAGAGATCCGCCACCCCTATATGGCCGACTACCAGGAGGATCCGCCACCCCTATATGGCCGACTACCAGGAGGATCCGCCACCCCTATATGGCCGACTACCAGGAGGATCCGCCACACCCCTATATGGCCGACTACCAGGAGGATCCGCCACCCCTATATGGCCGACTACCAGGAGGATCCGCCACCCTATATGGCCGACTACCAGGAGGATCCGCCACCCTATATGGCCGACTACCAGGAGGATCCGCCACCCTATATGGCCGACTACCAGGAGGATCCGCCACCCCTATATGGCCGACTACCAGGAGGATCCGCCACCCTATGGCCGACTACCAGGAGGATCCGCCACCCCTATGGCCGACTACCAGGAGGATCCGCCACCCCTATGGCCGACTACCAGGAGGATCCGCCACCCCTATGGCCGACTACCAGGAGGATCTGCCACCCCTATGGCCGACTACCAGGAGGATCTGCCACCCCTATGGCCGACTACCAGGAGGATCTGCCACCCCTATGGCCGACTACCAGGAGGATCTGCCACCCCTATGGCCGACTACCAGGAGGATCCGCCACCCCTATATGGCCGACTACCAGGAGGATCTGCCACCCCTATGGCCGACTACCAGGAGGATCTGCCACCCCTATGGCCGACTACCAGGAGGATCTGCCACCCCTATCTGCCACCCCTATGGCTGACTACCAGGAGGATCTGCCACCCCTATGGCTGACTACCAGGAGGATCTGCCACCCCTATCTGCCACCCCTATGGCCGACTACCAGGAGGATCTGCCCCCTATGGCCGACTACCAGGAGGATCCGCCACCCCTATATGGCCGACTACCAGGAGGATCCGCCACCCCTATATGGCCGACTACCAGGAGGATCCGCCACCCCTATATGGCCGACTACCAGGAGGATCCGCCACCCCTATATGGCCGACTACCAGGAGGATCCGCCACCCCTATATGGCCGACTACCAGGAGGATCCGCCACCCCTATATGGCCCACCCCTATACCCGAGGAGGATCCGCCACCCCTATATGGCCGACTACCAGGAGGATCCGCCACCCCTATATGGCCGACTACCAGGAGGATCCGCCACCCCTATATGGCCGACTACCAGGAGGATCCGCCACCCCTATATGGCCGACTACCAGGAGGATCCGCCACCCCTATATGGCCGACTACCAGGAGGATCCGCCACCCCTATATGGCCGACTACCAGGAGGATCCGCCACCCCTATATGGCCGACTACCAGGAGGATCCGCCACCCCTATGGCCGACTACCAGGAGGATCCGCCACCCCTATGGCCGACTACCAGGAGGATCTGCCACCCCTATGGCCGACTACCAGGAGGATCTGCCACCCCTATGGCCGACTACCAGGAGGATCTGCCACCCCTATGGCCGACTACCAGGAGGATCTGCCACCCCTATGGCCGACTACCAGGAGGATCTGCCACCCCTATGGCCGACTACCAGGAGGATCTGCCACCCCTATGGCTGACTACCAGGAGGATCCGCCACCCCTATATGGCCGACTACCAGGAGGATCTGCCACCCCTATGGCCGACTACCAGGAGGATCTGCCACCCCTATGGCCGACTACCAGGAGGATCTGCCACCCCTATCTGCCACCCCTATGGCTGACTACCAGGAGGATCTGCCACCCCTATGGCTGACTACCAGGAGGATCTGCCACCCCTATCTGCCACCCCTATGGCCGACTACCAGGAGGATCTGCATCTTTGTGACCAATAAGAGGAACCGAGAGACTATTAGCGGTCCTCACCTCGAACAGCCAGTCGAGCAGGATGGCCCTCATGTTGGGCTGCAGTTTGGGATGGCGCTGCAGGTAGCTCCCGTCGTGGACGTACTTCAGCTCCTTGTTGAGCATTTTGATCCACACGTCGTCAGAGCTGGCCCAGCTGGAAGACAAAAGGACATTTTAGTATTTTTTTAACTCATTTAAAGAGCAGTCATCTTGTTTTGGTCTCTTAAAAAAAAGTCAGAAAATTAAAATTGTGGATTAGTTATTCCCAGAGTACTCAAATGTCTCCTTTTTTCTCCCCACAATGTACAAATTTACGAGAGCAATAAATAAGGTCTCCAACTGCTTTCTAAATATTTGGGGATTAAATCAATAGGTGACAAATAAATTCTATGTTTGTCGCTGGTTTAAACGACTTGAAAAGTGTTTGTTTTCCCTCCGAGTTGGTGAATTGATCCAGTTTCAGGGCGTCTGCTCAATTTGAGCCGCCTGCTGATTTGAAGTTACAAAGTCTGAAACTAGACGCAGAATAACTGAACAAAGGCAGCAGCTCAGCAGGAGGTGCTGAGTAATTGCCGCCCCATTGAGGTGTAAAAACACACACACACACACACACACACACACACACACAGGGTGGAGGTGACGCATTGTGGTATCCATTTGTTGACAGGATAATCAAATCGTGGGACCCGTAAGGATTCACACCCCTAACACACACACACAGTCCCACCTGAGGCAGGGAATGGGGGAGGCCTTGATGAAGAGGTTTTTGAATCTGTACTGCTTGAAGCTGGACGGGTCTGCAGGCTCCAGCTCTTTGTGGGGAGTTTCCATGAGGATGCACGGACTCGCTCCGTCCTCTGACCAACACTTCTGGGGGAGAGGGACAGAAAAGGAACCGTTTTTAATTAATTTATACTGAATTCAGGCCGGCAGGTGTGGTCATCAGTATGGAGAGTCTCCAAGGGATGGGCCTCATTACTCCATAACTTACACATTAACAAAAATCTACTTTAAAAACCACATTAAATCGCCATTTATGTTTTTATAAATCAATGCTACGTCTGTTTGAGTTGTGTTTAAACAGTGATGGAGGCCATTTCATCCGACTTGGTTTAAACTGTTAATAGCTCAATAAAATATTTCAACTGAGTTGAAGACATGAATGAATTTTATCCCATATTGTTTTCTTTGTACTGTGAGGACAAGACACACTTCAATCTTACATTAGCCGTGGTACTTTATAAACAAGCTGACTAGTTCTCTTCCTTAAATTCTTTACTGTGAGCAAATGAGATGTATTATACTGCTCATTTTAGCCTATTTTTATATATATAAAAATTGTTTATATTAATAGCCATCTGTGTGTATGTATATATATATATATACACATATCCAGCTGTAAATCTTGTTCATAATACTTGTTATCTATATTTTATATTCATAGGACAAATCTATGTAAAATTCTGTTTATAATAGTATTCACTTCTATATTTATTCAGTACATATCCATGTCCTGCACTTATGGAACCTGTGTGTGTGTGTGTGTGTGTGTATATATATATATATATATATATATATATATATATATATATATATATATATATATATATATATATATATATATATATATATATATATATATATATATATATATATATATATATATATATATATATATATATATATATATATATATATATAATCTAATCATTAAAGTACTCTGGTTCACCTTTAAAATTGTATTCTAAATGTCTGTATTTTCTCTTTTGTTAGTCATTGTTGCATTTGCTCCATTGTATTCATTATATTCTTCTGTACAACTACGTGTTGCTGTATGCATTTTAACGTAAATAACTTTTTAAGTCGCTGAAAATAAAAGCACATCGCCACTGAACTTTATTTCTCCAATCGAGTGAAGTGGTGACACCTTGTGGTGAAGAGAAAGCACTGCAGGGTCACTGGAAACATGACCTCTCACCAAGATAAATCTCATAAAGTAACAATAAATACTTTCAGGTACTTTGTTCAACACATAGATACATGTGTAGGGAGCAAAACAGGGATAAAAGCTGAAAGAAGTTAAAAGCAATGAAATTTAACAAGTTACTCTAACTACAATAGAAAAAATTAGAGAACAAAATGGACGCTCTAAACCAATAGATGCCAACCTCAGTCGTTGTCTGTGATGAAACTGAAAAGGTTAACATATTAAATATTGCACTGTATGAAATTGCACATATTCCAGTGTCTTATGAGGTATTATATAACAGTATAGCACAGTCATATGCAATTAATTTTATTCAATGAACAGCCAATATTTAGGCGTTTAGGTCAGGTACTAATCTCATCGATTACTACATGTTTCACCATTTAGCCATCAACATTTCCTTTAGACAACTATTTCAGTCGTTAGCCACCTTCGAGCCATTTGACGCTGCTGTTCCATTACTTATACTGGTCAATTAAAGTTATTTTGACCACTTCCAACCTTCAGCTAAACTTCTGTGCCGACTAGTTTTCCCACTCGCGTAGTGGCCAGGTGGAAGTTGGCTTGATGTTAATGTCTTTCCACGTACACGCCAAGGTGGCCCAATGACTAGCGCTGCTGCGGCCTCACAGCAAGAAGGAACCCCCCTTCAAACCCTGTCGTCACGGGCATTTGAGTAGAGTTTGCATGTTCCATGTCTGCGGGGGTTTCTCCGGCACTCCCACCATTAAATATATGTCACCCTCCCTCTCTAAGCTGAGGTGTGGTGGTCACCCAGGTGGGTGCTACACATGGGTGGTGTTAGAGTAGTAGTCCTCCCTCCTGAAGTGCTTTGAGTGCCTGTGATAAAGTGCTATATAAGTGTAATTAATTATATCCCACTAGTTTGGGAATCGCTGATCTGAATATAGAAAAACTATAGGACTGTCTACTTAAGGTTTTACTGCAAATGATAGGCTGAAAATACACCAATTAGACTTTAGAGTTTCCAAAACAGGGCAGGGCAGATAAACTAGTAACACACATCCCATTCTTAACTCTTATCAGTTACACACACATACACAATCATTCACGACACGTAGACACACTGACCTGTATTTCATAGCTTTGTTTCTTGGCTGCAGGTTGTAGCTTTTTCTTGGAGGGCTGGAGAAGAAAATAATAATAAAAAATAAAACTGGTGAGTTGGCATAAGTACAAAGAATTTCACAGGAACGTGAAATTACTAAAAATGATGACACAAACCTCGGATTTCCTTCTCTTCAGCGGGGCTCTGGCGGTCGGCTCGAGTGTGTTCGAGTCTCTGGCTTGCAAAGTGATGCGACCGCTGAAAAGGAAAATAAAGTACATCAGCTTCAGGTCGGGAGACAGGCTTTAGCTAGACCGCCATGTACGGCAGATGGGTTCACATATGTGTTTTTAGGGCGCCCTGATCAAGGGAAAACTTGGCTTAGAGATGAATGTATGACTATTTTAATGTATATCTGTGACTGTGATGGATGATTGAAATTGGTTTTGTTTTGAAGTATGGCTTTTATCCTATTTAGTATATTTGCACAGGCCCTTGAGTCGCCCATATGTTGACTGTATATTTGTTTTTTTTAACCCCGTGCTTGTCGTTGTGTCTGTAACTTTTGCATTTAAGTAAGTTGCTTAGTGTCCAAAGCAAATTTCTCCTTAGGGAGACCAATAAAAAAGTACTTTGACACGTGAATTGTAATAGGTAGGTATACCTATAGGTAATAGGCTCGGAGAGGATGCATGCATAAGTCATTATCAATATCAGAAAATGGAAATGTATACCAGCTGCTTACCTGCGTCTGAACATCGTGTCGAATGTATTTATGGCTCTGCTGAAACGAAAAATAAAACAGATGACATTTACATCCGAAAAAGTACAAATATAGACACTTGTGTGACAGCATGGGCTACAGAAAGCATGAGGAATTAGGGATTTTATTAACTATAATTAATCTAAATCTACTAAGAAGCACTTCATGATCTGGTACAGGGTTCTGGGGCCATGTTGAGGAGCCACTGGAACTCCAACATGATGCATGTTGGAGTTCCCTGGTGAGGTTGTATAAGCCTGTAACAGGCAAGAGCCGAGTAAAACTACTAAATCATGTTATAAAGAGACTAAATGGCTCTTGGAAAGTCCACTAGGACCCCCAACATGCAACAAAAACTCACATCTTACATGCTGAGTTCAGACCTGGGGGTAGTTAGCTTGGGACCACCAAGAAAAAAAAAAAGAGAGGCAAAAGTAGCTCAGGGGGCAATAAATGGTCGACTAAGAAAGCCAAGGCTCCACGTGAGAAGATTAGGATAACCAGATCCCAAACAGGTAAACCCAAATATAATATAACTTAACATAAAGAGCCAGACTAGCCAGACTAGTTGTGTAGGCTAGTGTGGTAAGGACAGCCGAGGAGGAGGGGGGCTGTTGTTCCCTCGATTTCAAACAAAAAAAGCTCCAAAATGCTGCATTTTAACCAAGGTTTATCCTCCACAGTGAATAGACAAACATCTGTAGACGACATTAGCGTGGGTTAACTGAGTGAAAACGCGAAAATATGGACTTTATTTGGGGATTGAAACTCAAAGACGCGCCAATTTCCAGAGCTCAGAAGCGGGAGGATTTGAGCCCTGCCTCCGCAGAGCCCTCCTCCACATTTGCGGGGGAAAAACTAGTAAAAAAATGACCCTTTAATGTGAGTTATATCGACTTTAAACCGCTCTCTATTGCTAGATTAAAGTCCTGGGAACATCATATGTGAACACAGACCGTTTTAAACGCGGACAAGCACCATTAAAGCCAAGTAAACCGAGACTACCGCGAGGCTAAGTTATGGAGGGGAGCTACAGTAATTAGCTGACTGCTAACTAGGTCAACAATAACCAGCTTACTAACCCCGATATGACGATAAACTGAGGTCCTGCTACTTCTGCACCAAAACAGCTGAATAGTTGCTTAGGCAACAGAGAGAAAGACACATTATAAATGCACTTTACTGAGAGTTTTACAGTAACAGCAGCAGCATCGGCGTTTCTAGGAATAAACTCCATTAAAAAACCCAAAATATAACTAAAACACACTTCCTAGGACATGTCAGACTCAAGCGAGGTAAAGTCGATGGTACAAGTAGAGGAAAGCCCTTAAAATAAGGTCAAACACAAGGTAAACTAGCCAAGTTATGGCTGCAGTCCTCCCCTTGTGCAGGTTTAAATCCACTTACCACCAAACCACGCCGAGAAAGTCGGATATTTAAGACGGAAACGTGCAATAAACCCCCTAAAAGTACATTAAGAGTACTAATATGTTGTTTTACTATTAGTATGTGTATATATGCGTTCTTCGGCTCGGGGGTCTTACCTCCTCGGGGATCGATGAATGAATGCATCAGCTGTGGCGCCGGCGCCAATCCTTATATCCGCATCGGCTTGTTGCCGCTGACCACTGCGCATGCCCGGTACCAGCTCACAGAAACGCGCTAAATACTCAAATCTCGGGTGAGATTTTTCACCAACGGACAGCAACGACGGGTTTAAACGTGATTCCCATACTCCTCTTGTGGATATAACGTCGTATTGGCAGCGTTAAAACGCGATTAAACGGGTTGTTTACCGTGTTTCACCGGAGCCTACGTTCATTTGTAACGGACACTGTGTCGAAGGAAGGGTATTTTTGAGATAAAACCCGCTTTCCGTTGATTCCGGTTGAACTTTAACGGCCCCGGAGAGGCAAAGGAACCACTTAACGTCGAGAATATACGGTAAAATCCGCTCTCCGTGGCGTTATTTAGCTTCTTTTTCGCGGCACCGGGACTAGCTTCCGCGTAGGAATCCCGCCTGTGGGAGGGGCCTCCGTGACGTCGAGCCAATGGGAGAGCGAGCGGCGACTGCCGCGTGCTTCCTCCGCAGAATGTAAACAGAGAGATCACGTGGCGCTGCTGTCAAACAGCTGGTGGAGAGCAACTGCAGCGCTTATAACGTGACCAAGGTTAACGTGGTTTTAATGTACCTTAAACAACGATCAATCATCGCCATATTTACCGTGGCCATATCTTGTCATAAACCCTTAAACCTGTCAAAAAAACTAAGCTGAAATCCAACGATTAGAGAAGTTATCTCACGTTAATGTTTTCTTCTTCATTGGTGTCTATGGCGAGGAACAGCCTTAACGTGGTTTAATGTTCCTAAACAACGATCAATTATCACCATATTTCTCTCACATATTGCTCCTCATAACCAGTGAAAACTGTCAAAAGATCGGACCCAAAGTCCTATTATTATGGACGGTATCTGACGTTAAGCGCGTCGGAGCCGGAGGACCGCATCGTCTTCTCTGGAGGGCTGAACGAACAAATCCACAGAGACCGGAAAGCTGCTTATGAAAACATTTATTAAAGGCTAAAGAGAGAGAGAGATCACATGTAGGAACTATTACAGTTTGACAACAGATGACCCCACTGTTTAATTAGCTTTTTGTTGACATCAGAACATAGTGAATTGATCAGTCATAAATCCAAAATACAGAGATGGAGACCAGCTATGTTGAAAAAAATAACAAGATAACCCTAAAAAGTCCTACACCTTTTTTTTTTTTTTTTTTCCTTTTTTGGCAAAGTGCTGTATTATTCCAGTAAACTACACAAATAAAAGCAATAAACAAATAACAAAAATGCCACAGATATTCTTCACACTGTTATTTTTTAAATAAACAAGGAGAAAAGAGGTTTTGCTACATCATTCTGTCTGGTTTGTTGAGTCATTATAAAAAGCTGGGCGGACGAGTGGAGAAAACAAGCTTCCTCCCGGGTGGTGCATAGTTGGTTTCTGATGTCCGTGTGTGTTTTTTATTATATTTTACATTATTACGTGAGAAAAACGAATGAAGGGGGAGTTCAAGTTCTTCGCTGATGCATTGTCATTTCAACATTTCAACCTGGAAGGCACGAGATCCACACATTTTCAAGGCATTGAACAAAAACATTACAAATCCCTGTTAGTTTGATGATGGAGAGATGAACTGGAAGAAAAAATAATAAATAAAACAAATAATAAAACGGCTCCTGACAGCCGGAGGAGACCGATCAGCATGTTTGTCTC
>CM049376.1:2573479-2613479 GCA_026937815.1 Etheostoma perlongum
ATAGAGCAGTATATCTCCACCAGACTCCATGTAAATAATCAGTGATTTTAGCATGTATAGAGCAGTATATCTCCACCAGACTCCATGTAAATAATCAGTGATTTTAGCGTGTATAGAGCAGCATATCTCCACCAGACTCCATGTAAATAATCAGTGATTTTAGCATGGTAAAATACGGCTTTCTAAAAAATCTGAGCTCTGAGCAGCGCTGCTCGATCGGCTCCGTTTGGTCAGAGTTTTCTTTCTTTCATTCCAGTTTCGGGTCTGTCAGTCACAGTGAAAACCGGGGACATAACCGAGGACTGTCCCCGGAAATTGGGGACGTCTGGTCACCCTACTATAAGTTGAATATTTCTCACAAATATTTTTCACCAGGGACAGAGCTGAAAAAAAAAAAAAAAAAAAATCAACAAAGAAAATCATCAACCGTCAAGTAAATCTGCATTTTTCTAAAAGAGTGAAGGTGATTGGTTGTGACCCTGAGAAGTAGACTGCAGATTCATTTTTAAAAACAAAACATAAAATAATAATAAAAATCTTTTTTCCATTTTCTATGTTTTTCCCCACCATCATCACACTAACACAACTCTACAAGCATGCAACAGTTTGCACACTAACACAGTCAAACATACCTAAGCAAGAAACCATAGACGCATATATACCAACTTCATACTGATATGTTATTTCTTTTTTTCTTTTCAAAAAATATTTTGGATGTTTTTTTTTTGTTTTGTTTTTTTTTTAAATACATTTTATCCTTTTACATTTTCTAAATTTATCTCAAAGCTACCGTTAAAACAAGGCGTTTAGTGATATTTAACCCAGTAATATTTTTCTCTTTTTTAATTTTTTTTTCCCTTAAAAAAAAAAAAAAAAAAAAGAAATATTGTGAAAAGTTACTGAATTACGAAGTCAGAGGCAGGTTCAGCCAGGCGGCGCAGGACGAGCGCTTTTAACATCAGAGAGGAACGATAAGGAAGAAATCTCATCGAAATGCTCCAAATGCTGGAATATATCAGAATATTTGGGAATATCGGCTACATATAAACATGAGGTCACATCATGAGGTCACATCATGATTTTGGGAGCAA
Organism: Etheostoma perlongum; assembly: GCA_026937815.1. Lineage (NCBI taxonomy): Eukaryota > Metazoa > Chordata > Actinopteri > Perciformes > Percidae > Etheostoma > Etheostoma perlongum. The sequence goes on from CM049376.1 coordinate 2,574,571, forward strand.
GGGAAACTAAAAAAAAAAAAAATCAATGTTATGAGCTGCATCCCATGCCCCTTATTTTATACCTCCTTGGTCTTCGGCTGCACCGGAAGTTCTGCCCCTCCTCGGTGAAGGCCGTCTCAAAGCTCTTATTTCTGCCCCAAGGAGGGGTCATTGAGGGGCGTGCTTCGAGGAGCGAGCCTCGAGGAGGGGTCACCGAGGAGCGAGCTTCGAGGAGGGGTCACCGAGGAGCGTGCTTCAAGAGGGGTCACCGAGGAGCGAGCTTCGAGGAGGGATCACCGAGGAGCGAGCCTCGAAGAGGGGTCACCGAGGAGCGAGCTTCGAGGAGGGGTCACCGAGGAGCGTGCTTCAAGAGGGGTCACCGAGGAGCGAGCCTCGAGGAGGGGTCACCAAGGAGCGTGCTTCAAGGAGGGGTCTTTGAGGAGGGGTCACAGAGGAGCGAGCTTCGAGGAGGGGTCACCGAGGAGCGAGCTTTGAGGAGGGGTTACCGAGGAGCGAGCTTTGAGGAGGGGTTACCGAGGAGGGGTCACAGAGGAGCGAGCTTTGAGGAGGGGTCACCGAGGAGCGAGCTTCGAGGAGGGGTCACCAAGGAGCGTGCTTCAAGGAGGGGTCTTTGAGGAGGGGTCACCGAGGAGCGAGCTTCGAGGAGGGGTCCCCGAGGAGGGGTCTTTGAGGAGGGGTCATCGAGGAGCTTTAGGCGAGGAGACACGAGGGCAACCTTCCTGGAAGCCGTGCAGCTGAAGGAGTTGCTAACTCCGTCCATACAGCTGACGATGTGACGCTTCGGAGGAAAGGACGTCTCATCCCTCTTAAATATGTATGTATGTATAAAGTATACATTACATAAGACACATGTGCTCGTTGCCTCTCTCCTCCGATGATTTCCTCCGGGTTTCTCCCGTGCCTCCTCGATGGGGTGGACTAAGACGCGAGGAGGTGGAGGAGTCGGGGATGCGATCCAGGGGCCATGGGATGCACCTCATACCTCCAAGAGCAGGAAGGCAAAGCAGCAACAGCACAGGTTGGGGTCTGAGCCAGAAGTGACTCATGAAACTCTGTTCTGTCTCTCGGTTTTCGGTTCCTAAACCCTCCAGTTTCTCAGAAAAAAAATCTCTGAATGCAAATGTCTTGTTGCAAACTGCTGGTATTAGTTTCTACTACGGCAAGAAATTAAATAACATTCGTTTCTCTCTATTTAAAGAACTGGAAACAATATATATTTTATATTTGAAGAGTACTACAGTGATGCAATATTGCATTTTCTTCTTCTTTGTCTTCCTGTGAACCGTAAAAAAACAACAACCTGTTTTGGTCACTTTTTTTCAAAATTATCGTGTTTTCCCCGTACATTTGTCACTTTTTCAATGTTGTGGGTGCTTTTTTGATGTTTTGATATTTTGAATTTTGACATTTTCAGAGTCAAATTTGACTTAAGGACAACATGAGGCCGATATTGAAGCATCAGATGCAGAGATATCCTAATGACCTAATAGTCATGTCTATGGGTCAAACTCCAAAAACACTGGATGCTACATTTCCCATAATGCAACTTGCCACAATCTAGAATCCCTGCCTGGTAAAGAGCCGCGTCTTTCAAACTCCACAGGCCCAGTTTGTAACAGATTTTCTGTTGTAAATAAACGCGTCGTCTACATACAACCGTGAGTTGTACTCCTCATCATTAGTACGCGAATGTCCCTTTAATTGACCTGTTCTCTTGTGGCGGGTGTGAAAATGCATCCTGGGAAACGTAGGAAGTAGGAACTCGCTGTCCTGAGTAAAAATAAACAAAGCAAGATAAAAGAGTGACCAAAACAGCTACAGATTAGAGCTGCGACGATTAAACGAATAATCCATGAGTCAGGGGGAAAAAAAAATAAAAAAATTGTAGTTTTTCATCATTTTCTGACCTTTTATAGACCAAACAACTGATGGATTAATAAAAATAATTAAAAAAAAATAATCCTTAGTTTCAGCCCTTCCACAGCTTGCTGACTATAACAGTGTTGAGTTATTCGAGGGGATTTTTCCCTTAAAGTTTCGACTCATTGTTTTCATAACTTTCCTGCTGAAGACTGGCGCGCAACAACAGTCACAACCATCAACCATCTGTGGGCAACACTATCACAACTCTGCTGCACTGATTAAATGGCACCGCTGTGCTTCGGGATCCGAAACGTCTCCCCGATGTGTCCGGTCAAGTCGCCCCAAAAAGTCGCAACGCAGCTAAGAGGCCGAGCGTCCCGCCACGCTGTGAACCTGCCGCTGAGTAAAGTGACCTACAGCATTGATTCTACACATTAAGTTGTCCATGAAGATCAAGTAAAGAGAGAAAGAAGGAGAAAGAGAACATCGTGAAATCTCTTCCTCTCTGTGATTGGACGCAAACTGGTCCAGTAGAGGGAGAGTAAAACAAAGACTATAGGAGGAGGACATGTGTGGGGACACATGATGATGATGACAAATCTTTTCTTTTCAACATCAACATGAAGGAGGATGGATGGATGGATGGATGGATGGATGGATGGAGAGGAGAATAAGAAACGGAACGAGAAAGAGAGGACAACACTGTGAAATCTCTTCCTCTCTGTGATTGGACGCAAACTGGTCCAGCGGAGGGAGAATAAAACAAAGGTTATAGGAGGAGGACATGTCGGGGGACACATGATTTCTTCCCAATATCAATACATAGGAGGATGGATGGATGGATGGATGGATTGAGGAAGAGAACGAAGAGGGGAAACTTTGCACCCACTGGCCACATGAGCTGATAAAATTTAAAAAATCACCAGCCACTTTCCTTATTTCCCCGTCCAATCAGACGTCAGAACAGATCGGGGCGTGACCGATGGCTGAGGAGATGTTGCTGGTGTGGATTTCTTACGGTGGCCAATGTCAGTTTCCCATAATGCTTAGAGGATGAAGGTTGATGATGATGATGGTGATGATGAAGGTGATCCGGACCCCTCAGTAGTTGAGGTGTCTCTGGCTGGGCTGGTGCAGGTGCTTGGTACTGGCCTTCGGGGAGCGCAGCAGGTTGAGGCGTCGCAGGGCGTTGCGGGACACCGGTTGGGTGCGTTGGATGGCGTCGCCCGAGCGCTGCTGAAGGAGGCCGGCGCGGGCGGCGAGCCCCGCAACGTAGCAGGCTGAGTGGAGGCTGGAGCGACGCTGGACCACCGCAACCTCCGGCCTGCAGGGGGAGACAGAGACGAGGAGAGGGGCGTCAGATGGAGAGGGGTGGGAGGATCACTGAGTACTTAGTACTGAATTGGCTGACAGAAAATATACAGCTACTTAAAAGCTAGTTGATTACTTGTTCAAGTAATTTATCAAGAAAATGATTAAAATATTATAAAAAGGTAGTTTGGTTTTTTTTCCGGCCTGCAGGGGGAGACAGAGACGAGGAGAGGGGCGTCAGATGGAGAGGGGTGGGAGGATCACTGAGTACTTAGTACTGAATTGGCTGACAGAAAATATACAGCTACTTAAAAGCCACTTGTTCAAGTAATTTATCAAGAAAATGATTAAAATATTATAAAAAAGGTAGTTTTTAATTTTTTAACCTGGACCCTATCCCATGCATTGTTGTCGAAGTGACTAACATGAGCAATAATCGGTGAAATTGGTCCGGTATTGAGCTAGAAACCACAAACCTGGCTGCCATTGGGTTTTTTGCCGCTGACCGACTCAGATTATTATTCTGTGTGTTTGACAACATTATGGGATGGATCCCCACAGAGATGGAGCTTTCTGTTAAAGAGTAAGATCTGTTTTGTTTAACCCTTGTGTTGTCTTCACCTTGAGCGTGCAACTTATTGTTTTTCTGGGTCAAAATTTGAACTTTTTTTTTCCTCCAACGTGTCGGTTGTCTTTTTCAAAACCGAAAAGGGTTTTTGTCCCTTTTTCCAATGTTTCTGTCCATTTTTTCCTGCGCCTTTTGACGTTTTTTTTTGGCTTTTCCCCCCACGTTTTTGAAGCTTCTAACTGACATTTTTTGTCACTTTTTTCATAAAAAAAATATTTTTTGAATGCTACAAAAATGAATAAAACATCAAAATTAAGAAAGCAGTGGGCTGATCATTTATTTTACTTGTCCACAGCGTTGTGTGGAACAATCCACTTTATTTTTCTGAACATTTGGTTGAAAGAAACCCACTTTTCTTTTTTAAAATGGGTCAAATTTGACCCGAGGACAACACAAGGGTTAATATGAAACAGCCTCGACATCACCATCGCCAAACCCACCAGACTCCATTTACATAAACAGTACTTTTAGTGTGTATAGAGCAGCATATTTCCATATGTAAACGGGTGAATTAAGGGTTGACTTCAACCAGACCAGAGTGGTGATGGTTGGAACAGTTGAAAGAGAAACCAAGACGGTTTTTTGTATAAAGTGTGTTTTCTGTGATAAAATAACTGTTTATTTAAATGGAGTCTGGTCAGTGACAAAAAAAAAGCAACTTTTAGTTGACGGAAATTGAAGATGTGCAATTGTTTCCTGCTTAATACTGGACCAATTTCAAAGATTGTTGTTGTAAATCAACTACTTAGACACAAAACCATGTGGAAAGGGTCCAGGCTGCAAAACAACCAACCGACGTTACCCTTTGAGTGAAGACGTTCAGTTTATAGTGTATTCGTTACCTGTGACGAGGGACGTCCAGAGTGCGTCTACCCATCTCCTTCCCAGCGGAGGGTGTCCTGGCGGTGGGCCCCTCTTCAGGGAACAAGCCCAGTTCCAGGTCGAGGGAGCGCGGCAGGGTGTCGAGGGTCAGCCTGTGGGTGCTGTGGTGGGCGTAGACGGACATGCTGGGGTGCTCGATCAGCAGGTTCTCCAGAGGGCTGGTCTCCAGGAGGCCGGGCTGGCTGCCGCGGCCGGTGAAGCAGGGCGGCGGCGTGACGAACCAGCTCTCCTCCAGAGAGCCGGCGTCCAGACGAAGGAACCCGCTCTCCCCTTCTTCCCGTCGTCCTCTTCCTCCTCCTCCTCCTCCTCCTCCTCTGCCCCGCCGTCCAGGTCGGTGTCAGCCGTGGAGTTGAGGGAGATGCAGGAGGCGTAGCGGATGGCGGGGCTGGCCATGGGGGAGGGGATCATCACCAGGTCTTCCTCGTCCTCGTCCTCAGGACCGACGGTGGATCCAGAGCGGCCGTCCCCGCACTGAGCGGAGCAGGCTTCAGCTGCAGAGACAGAGAGAGAAAAGAATTCATGGTATGAGCAATTATAACATTATAATATGTATTCCCCCCCCCCCATCACCCTGGGACTGAGGCGACAGCTACACTGCTACGTTTGGGGTTAAAAACGAATATCTGCCTCTGCCTCGTGTCAACACTACTCCGGTGTTTCGGAGCCCCTAAAACAGAGACCCTGTATTGACAGTCAGAACATAAATAACCTACTTTAAAAAGTAGATTCTTCTTCCAGGGCTTAATGACTTAGTGTCAGACCGGTGCATTGACTTGCATTCGCCGATAACGATGCCAACATTTTAGGCTGGCATTGGAGGCATTTCCGATACTGCTATCGCTATGGGAACAACTCTAGTAGTAGTAGTAGTAGTAGTAGTAGTAGTAGTATTCCATTATGAAATATCTTGATTGTTAAATGTCTATCAACAGGCTATGTACTGGCCCAGCTGCTGCTCTGCTGATGGAGATGAAACGCCGGTGTAATATATCCAGTGTGCCAGCAGGCGGCACTGTGAGCTGTCGGAGCGGCAGCTGTCACATGTAAACAATCAGAGTGTGTGTGTGTGTGTGTGTGTGTGTGTGTGTGTGTGTGTGTGTGTGTGTGTGTGTGTGTGTAAACACGGCTGTTAATCCCGTCTCTCTCTAACAGAGCTGCTTCATATGTTCACCAGATCCTTCCACTCCCTCTCTGTTTTGTTGTTGCAGAAACCGCCACTTCACATTTGCTCACACGTAAATCATCGTGCGCACCAAGCGTGCCGACATCCTGCGCATGCGACGCTGATATTTTGCGTGCCAAAATCAGCTTGTAATGATTCACAGAGACGCAGGAAGTTATGAGAGGAAACACGATCTCAAGCTGGCAGACTGGAAACTTAAAAAAAAAAAAAAAAAAAACTCTTCTCCATTTGATTTGACCTGCTGTTCCAGACCATAAATAATAATAATAATAATAATAATAATAATAATAATAATAATAATCTGATTTCCACTGCTTAACCCTTTGAACCCTTTATTGAGATTTCTCTGTCATTTCTTTGGAGGATCTTCAAATGCCTCATATCCCTAAAATCAGCACTACCTGAGAGGTTATATAGGTCAATAAATAATATTTATTTATTTATTTTAAATCAGAAATGATTTTTCCTAAAATCTTACTTTAGTTACTCTGCTACATTCATCTGACAGCTTTAGTTACTAGTTACTTTAGTTACTTATTACATTAGTTACTCCGCTACATTCATCTGACAGCTTTAGTTACTAGTTACTTTAGTTACTCCGCTGTATTCATCTGACAGCTTTAGTTACTAGTTACTTTAGTTACTTATTACATTAGTTACTCTGCTACATTCATTCATCTGACAGCTTTAGTTACTAGTTACTTTAGTTACTTATTACATTAGTTACTCCGCTACATTCATCTGACAGCTTTAGTTACTAGTTACTTTAGTTACTTATTACATTAGTTACTCTGCTACATTCATCTGACAGCTTTAGTTACTAGTTACTTTAGTTACTTATTACATTAGTTACTCCGCTGTATTCATCTGACAGCTTTAGTTACTAGTTACTTTAGTTACTAGTTACATTAGTTACTCTGCTACATTCATCTGACAGCTTTAGTTACTAGTTACTTTAGTTACTAGTTACTCCGCTACATTCATCTGACAGCTTTAGTTACTAGTTACTAGTTACTTTAGTTACTCTGCTGTATTCATCTGACAGCTTTAGTTACTAGTTACTTTAGTTACTAGTTACTCCGCTATATTTATCTGACAGCTTTAGTTACTAGTTACTAGTTACTTTAGTTACTCTGCTGTATTCATCTGACAGCTTTAGTTACTAGTTACTTTAGTTACTCTGCTGTATTCATCTGACAGCTTTAGTTACTAGTTACTTTACACATTAAGATTTTTATAAAATCTGATGTTTTAGACCTGCAGGAGTGAACTAACTAAAGGGAACTCATTGCCCTCATCAGATGAGCCCTGTGCCCTCTCTGTTTACAGTAATTAACTCTCTTGTTGCTGTGCATGAGAGCCTGAGAGTTTTTGGAGCTCGTTTCCACTTGGACGTGAACTCCCAGGAGTTCACAGAGGAATCCTTGTTTACCCGCAACAGCAGGCCTGAGAGGCTGCCGAGTGCTGACTCAGCGCCCGCCAGCTGATCCGCTGCACACTTTATCCTCTAAACGCTCCACCAGCAGCTGATCTCTTCCTCCAGAGTCTGCAAGGACCCGCGGAGGTTCAGGTGTGGGGGTGTCCGCGGTGTAGTCGGCGAGGGCCAGCGGTGTTTTGGAGACATTGGAAGGCTGCGTGTCGGGTTAGCGAGGTCAGGGTGGATTACAAACAAACGACTGACTTTCTATGAAACATGCAGGCTCAGAGTCCGCAAAGGTTTCAGTCCACACGAGCAGCTGACTTCACCTTCAACCAGACTTTCTGGGCCCATTCAGACTAGTATACACTGTCAAAATAAAAAGTACAAAGCAGTACCTTTAAGGAACAAAAGTCCCTGGGGTGGTACCCTCAAAGGGACATTGTTGTACCTTGAATAAGAGGATCACATTTGGACCTTAGCTGTTTGCAGGGCTGTAGTACTCGGGTCCGGTCTTGGACTCGAGTCCGGACTCAATATCGTTTTTCCATGGACGCGGACTTGTCTCGTACTCGATAGTATTTGGCCTCTGACTTGTCTCGGACTTGGCTACTGGTCTTGCCCAATATGGCTTCTGGTCTGGACCGAGTCCAGGTGTCTTTATTATGTTGATAATAATATTGGAGGGAAAGGGAAACCCAAAATGATTGTCTTGATACTGTCATGCACAAGACCTGTTTTCTGTCCTGGACTCGGTCTTGACTCGGACTCGAACCTCTTTGGACTCTGTCTTGACTTGGACTCGACTAGTCCTGGTCTTGGACTCGACTAAGGTGGTCTTGACTACAGCCCTGCCTGTTTGTACCTTCTAAGGGACAATATTATACCTTTGAGGATCAATAATGTACCTTAAAGGTACAAATCTGTACCTTACACCTCAGAAAGTACACACTGTACAATGGAAGGTGCAGAAATGTACCTTCAAGATACATTTTTGTATTTTTAAGGGAACATTTGCTAAGTTTGTACCTTAGGGAACAAACATGGACCTGTATTGGACCTCTTTTTTTGACAGTCCTGCGATGGGTGGGAGTGTCCCTGAAAACGGCTCATTTGTGTGTCGCCCTGCTGTGTTCTTTAACCCCCCCCCCCCAAAAAAATGTAGCACAAGTAGACTTTATATTTCACATTTTACCGTTGTCCGTCAAATCGTTTATAGATCTTGACATTTCCGAGCGCACTTGAATGCAGCTTCATTTCCCGGAGAAAGAGAGAAAGAAAAGAGAAGGAGGGACTGAGGAAACGGGCTGTTCAGGGTTTTAAAAACTTCCTCGTGGCAGCACTAGAGGCAGTGATGTTTCCTGTTTCCTGTACGGGACTCTCACACACTAGAGGCAGTGATGTTTCCTGTTTCCTGTACGGGACTCTCACACACTAGAGGCAGTGATGTTTCCTGTTTCCTGTACGGGACTCTCACACACTAGAGGCAGTGATGTTTCCTGTACGGGACTCTAACACACTAGGGACTCTAACTCTACACACTAGAGGCAGTGATGTTTCCTGTTTCCTGTACGGGACTCTCACACACTAGAGGCAGTGATGTTTCCTGTTTCCTGTACGGGACTCTAACACACTAGAGGCAGTGATGTTTCCTGTTTCCTGTACGGGACTCTCACACACTAGAGGCAGTGATGTTTCCTGTTTCCTGTACGGGACTCTCACACACTAGAGGCAGTGATGTTTCCTGTTTCCTGTACGGGACTCTCACACACTAGAGGCAGTGATGTTTCCTGTTTCCTGTACGGGACTCTCACACACTAGAGGCAGTGATGTTTCCTGTTTCCTGTTTAGAGGCAGTGATGTTTCCTGTTTCCTGTACGGGACTCTCACACACTAGAGGCAGTGATGTTTCCTGTTTCCTGTACGGGACTCTCACACACTAGAGGCAGTGATGTTTCCTGTTTCCTGTACGGGACTCTCACACACTAGAGGCAGTGATGTTTCCTGTTTCCTGTACGGGACTCTAACACACTAGAGGCAGTGATGTTTCCTGTTTCCTGTACGGGACTCTCACACACTAGAGGCAGTGATGTTTCCTGTTTCCTGTACGGGACTCTCACACACTAGAGGCAGTGATGTTTCCTGTTTCCTGTACGGGACTCTCACACACTAGAGGCAGTGATGTTTCCTGTTTCCTGTACGGGACTCTCACACACTAGAGGCAGTGATGTTTCCTGTTTCCTGTACGGGACTCTCACACACTAGAGGCAGTGATGTTTCCTGTTTCCTGTACGGGACTCTCACACTGACAAGTCTAATCCATGGTTACATGACTGGCTGCTCCTTCTGCCTGACATTGGGAAAAAAAAGTCAAAGTGATCTGATGTCAGCTGGTTAAATGTGAATATCTTCTACTTTCTTCCCTCCTCTGTGACAGTAAACTAAATATCTTTGAGTGGACAAAACGAGACATTTGAGGACGTCGTCTTGGGCTTCTGATCCACATTTTTCCACCAAGACCGAACAACTAATCCATTCGTCCAGGAAATAATCAACAGATCAAACCACAATGAAAATAACTCAGTTGCATCCCTGATGCAGAGCTCAGCCAGACTTCATTAAACAGTCTGTAACTTTATGATGCACCTGGGAGAAACCTGACCCTGTATCCAGGTGTGTGATGGAGTGGGTTTATTTGGGGTGGGGGGTGTTGGAGGCTGCTCTGTGCCCATACATGTCCACCTCCACAGGCCCAGAATGGGAACTCCATTTCCACCAGGATCTATTTTTACTTCCTCTGGTTCCCCATGAGCTTTTGTTTGGCACGTCCACAGGTTGACTACCATATACTGCCCGATGGCACCCTGCCGGCCTCTGCCTCCCCCCCCCGAAATATTCACACGGCCGAGGAATCGGAGACAAGTCAAGTCAGGACGGCGACGGGTCAGCAGTGGGCCAAACCAAAGCTTCCTGGAAGTCACTGCAGCGTGTCATGTTTCTGTATACTGTGTGTGTGTGTGTGTGTGTGTGTGTGTGTCAGTACTGCTATACCAATATCTAAACTGTAAAGACCAATATTGATCTAATGTACGGTATCACAAAATCCAAATATCACTCTAAACATAAATTGGATTTGATAAAAGGTGATTTTCTTTGTTGCTGTGTGTGTGTGTGTGTGTGTGTGTGTGTGTGTGTGTGTGTGTGTGTGTGTGTGTGTGTGTGTTTTTGACTGGGATCTTTTTTTGATGTCAGACGGCTCAGGAAACTTGGCTCGACGTTGACCAGCCATTCTCTACGTGCAGAAACAGTACTCTGCTTTTCAACTAGCTTTTCCCAAAATTAAAGCAGATGTTGAGTTTTTGAACTGATCCTGGGTCGGGGTTTTGCTCGCTCGATTTAAATTTGGTTGGCTTTTTTTGCACAAATTTGAGGTTGATTAATCTGTGGATTATTTTCTGGATTAATCAACTAGTTGTTTGGTCTCTAAAATGTCAGAAAATGGTAAAAAAAAAAAAAAATGTGGATCAGTGTTTCCCCAAAAAGACGTTTTTAGACGTTTTTCCACAAAAATATGTTACTCTTTAATGTTAACATGCTCTATGGTCTGATAGGAGGAGGTTAACATGCTCTATGGTCTGATAGGAGGAGGTTAACATGCTCTATGGTCTGATAGGAGGAGGTTAACATGCTCTATGGTCTGATAGGAGGTTAACATGCTCTATGGTCTGATAGGAGGTTAACATGCTCTATGGTCTGATAGGAGGAGGTTAACATGCTCTATGGTCTGATAGGAGGAGGTTAACATGCTCTATGGTCTGATAGGAGGAGGCTCTATGGTTAACATGCTCTATGGTCTGATAGGAGGAGGTTAACATGCTCTATGGTCTGATAGGAGGTTAACATGCTCTATGGTCTGAACATGCTCTATGGTCTGATAGGGAGGAGGTCTGATAGGAGGAGGTTAACATGCTCTATGGTCTGATAGGAGGAAGTTAACATGCTCTATGGTCTGATAGGAGGAGGTTAACATGCTCTATGGTCTGATAGGAGGAGGGTAACATGCTCTATGGTCTGATAGGAGGAGGTTAACATGCTCTATGGTCTGATAGGAGGAGGTAACATGAGGGTAACATGCTCTATGGTCTGATAGGAGGAGGTTAACATGCTCTATGGTCTGATAGGAGGAGGTTAACATGCTCTATGGTCTGATAGGAGGAGGGTAACATGCTCTATGGTCTGATAGGAGGAGGGTAACATGCTCTATGGTCTGATAGGAGGAGGTTAACATGCTCTATGGTCTGATAGGAGGAGGGTAACATGCTCTATGGTCTGATAGGAGGAGGGTAACATGCTCTATGGTCTGATAGGAGGAGGGTAACATGCTCTATGGTCTGATAGGAGGAGGGTAACATGCTCTATGGTCTGATAGGAGGAGGGTAACATGCTCTATGGTCTGATAGGAGGAGGGTAACATGCTCTATGGTCTGATAGGAGGAGGGTAACATGCTCTATGGTCTGATAGGAGGAGGTTAACATGCTCTATGGTCTGATAGGAGGAGGGTAACATGCTCTATGGTCTGATAGGAGGAGGGTAACATGCTCTATGGTCTGATAGGAGGAGGGTAACATGCTCTATGGTCTGATAGGAGGAGGTTGACATGCTCTATGTTCAGACCTAAGGAAGTCTGTCTATAATCATCGCACTCAGAGAAAACTGGAATGTTTCATCCGTCCCGCGTTTCAATCGTCCCGGCTCTCCCCTACTTCCCAGAATGCATCTGTGGTACTAATGGCTACGTGGGACTAATTTCGACTGGAACTGCAGATTTCTCTGGTTTTAACACAGCAGGTTTGAATGCGTGAGTGTGGCGATCCTCACCCAGGTAGTTGACCAGGATCCAGTCTTCATCGTCCTCCTCTTCCTCCTGGCCGTCTCCAGGTCCGCCGCTCAGCGCCTCCGCGTCGTCCCCGAACAGAGCGCTGGCGAACCTCTGGAACATCCCTGGACGTCCCGTGGGGGTCGTGAGGCTGAGGGAGGGGCTGGGGGAGGCGCGTTGCTCGGGGCGACGGCGGGGAGGCGTGGCACGCACTTTGGTCATCAGCTGCGGGGTTCACGGCTGCGGGAAGGCGTCGGAAAGGTGCTATAGTGCATCAATAAAGGCGTGGGCATGGATCATCTGCGGGACAGCAGACACTGGCTGGACATCGCTCGACGGGTTGCTGTGACGAGTGCAAAAAAGTACAAAACACGCCCTGAGAGGAAGAAAAGAGAGAGAGATTTAATCAATAACGCTAAAAAGTAGCTTTTCCAAGTCAATTGAGACAAGTTTGAGTTTTAAAAGTGGAAACATTTACTTTCCAAAAGCTGTTGTTGATGTATTTTACAAAAGTATGTCTCAAATTTGAGTCTCAAGTCCTAATTTTTGTGACTTTAAGCTAGAACGCTAGAGGACGCTCTACAACGTCCCTGTTAGTGATGGCGTTGCATAGTCTGTCCACCCCTGTTAGAGGGTGTTACATAGTCTGTCCACCAGAGGACCCTGTTAGTGATGGTGTTACAAAGTCATAGTCTGTCCACCAGTGATGGTGTTACATAGTCCCTGTTAGTGATGGCGTTGTGATGGCATAGTCTGTCCACCAGAGGACGCTCTACAACGTCCCTGTTAGTGATGGCGTTGCATAGTCTGTCCACCAGAGGACGCTCTACAAGTGATGGTGTTACCCTGTTAGTGATGGCGTTGCATAGTCTGTCCACCAGAGGACGCTCTACAACGTCCCTGTTAGTGATGGTGTTACATAGTCTGTCCACCAGAGGACGCTCTACAACGTCCCTGTTAGTGATGGCGTTGCATAGTCTGTCCACCAGAGGACGCTCTACAACGTCCCTGTTAGTGATGGCGTTGCATAGTCTGTCCACCAGAGGACGCTCTACAACGTCCCTGTTAGTGATGGTGTTGCATAGTCTGTCCACCAGAGGACGCTCTACAACGTCCCTGTTAGTGATGGCGTTGCATAGTCTGTCCACCAGAGGACGCTCTACAACGTCCCTGTTAGTTGGCTACTCTCATGTTTAGAACACAACAAACCCTTTTAGTGAGGACTTGTAAATAACTACAAATAACTAACGTTAGGGAAATCTGTTTGTTTTGTAACGCATTTCAAGATTTAAAAGTATTTTGGCTGATATATATCGGAATATGAGATTTTTAAATCATCAAATATTGGTATAGATGTCAGCCTTAAAATCCTTCATCGATCTGCCTCTATGTCATGAGAGGAGAAAGATAAGAAAGACGGGAGGGTCGGTTCAAGGTGAGTTCATGCAGATAAATCTTCAGGACAGATACAGCGTTGCAGTTTATGATCCAAATTAAAACAGATGAGAGAGGCTTTGTTCAGCTTCTTTTTTACAGGATAAAAACAGATTATCACCTTATGAAGTCTGTAAAACCCCAGCAGTTACAGAGCAACACAACAATTAGGAAGCAGTCTTTGTGTTTGTGTCCCCCTGACCTTATCTCTGACCAGCAAGTACTCTGGTCTATATTAAAACTGCACAAACCTCCCCCATCACTTTGTTTTTTAACTCTCCCCTATGCCGTAGAGTCAGAAATCCAAGAGGACCAAGAGCATAAAACTCCTTTGTTCCCTGTGCAATAACTCGGCTTATTGGAGATTATTAGAGATTTCTGAGACACCAGAGCTAGATAAGATTAGAAAAGATCCGGGTTTGGAGTAAGAGAAGATAGGATAAGATAAGCCTTTATTGTCTCCTATAGGGGAAATTCATCTTGGGCTTTGAGAGAAACAAAATGACGACACATCATGCAAAAAAAACACACAATAAAAACATACAGTTAACCTACATAGAAACATAATCATACATTATCTCATTCAATGCTTCAATCAATGAACCTCACACAATTACCCCCCACCCCCTACCTTTCCTCACAATCCCAGAAGAGCACCCACAACATATCCTCCCCCTTGTATTGCACTTCATTTTGACAATGATTGCACATTTCCCGTTAACTCATGCTGTGGTCAATAACTTCTGCATTGCACAATGCCCAATTGCATACTACCATAATCAAAAATAACACAGCATTTACATATATAGATACTAAAAGAATCCCGAAACACGAACACACAGTTCATGAGTGAAAAGCTTGTGCTGAAAACGCTCTCTGCAGCAACAATATGTGGAATACATACTGGACGTACTACAGTGCATTCATAGCTATAGTATATGTAAGTATGAATGGTTCAACAGCCTAAAATGTACATTTTTAATAATTGTCTACTATTAAATGTGCATTAGAAGGACTGTCAATCTATCTGGGAGTAAAAGCATGATGCTATAAATACTTTATGATGTGAACATGTAGCTTGTCATGATGATTATGATATAGTAGTGGGAAAGAGGGTAGGGTGGAATGAGCTTTTGTTTCTTCCTGTTCATTTTCAGACATTAAGATCTTGTTTTGTTTTTGGTTCTTTTAGGAAATCGGCATCGAAGTCGCCCAGCCCTAACACGTCAGGCTGTAACCACCGAGGCCGAGATGAATGTCCTGTCAGGCCTGATGGAGGAGAGCGGCAGCTGCAGCTTGGAGCTGTCTGCGTTTGACTCGACGGTAAATAAAGAGATGCGCTGTGTGCAGACACAGCTGGCCTGCAGCCGCGCCGCTGCTCTCAGTTCACTCTTTCACGGCAGGAACGCGTTAGTGGACAGAATAAGAAGTGATCAGTGGCACTGTCGCCCTGCAGCTGCTGGATAAAAAGGGAAGGAGGCTCCCTTTGGCACAATAACACTGGGTGAAAGCCAAGGGTGCACCCCCACCCCAGTCCCCCCAGTGCATTAGTAATGCCAATTTAGATGGTTTAATAACTTAAAACAACACAAAATAACAGTGTTTGCTTCTTTTTGCAAGAAGCCATTTTAAATACACAACAATTGCGTGAAGTCAGCTTGTTATATTTAATTGTTTTCCTAGTTTCTTCTGTCCTCTGAGGCATTTGAGGACGTCATCTTGGGCTTTGGAAAACACAAATCCACTTCTTTTTTTTCTTTTTCTTTTTTTAAATCACATTATGACAACTAATTGTGAGTAGTAGTCATAATGTGATTAAAAAAAAGTGGATTTGTGTTTCCCAATCGAGAAAAATAACGACAGATTAATTGACAATTAAAAAAATCGTTAGTTGAAGACCTAGTAACAAGAAAGGCGCTTTAATTTTTTTTTTTTTTTTTTTACAAAGTGGGGAAACTCAAATGTCGGATTATTTCCACCAGCACCTGAACGCACACTAGATTCGAAGTGACTCGGCTGTGGTGCGTTCGCGTACCAGCTCGTATTTCTTTGTTCAATTTTCATTACACGTAGAGAGTAAAGAGAGAGAGAGAGAGAGAGAGAGAGGCAACATCAGAAAGACACTATACTCTAAAAATAATTTCTAACATTGTTTTACTGAAATAACTGATAATAATAAATAAAAGCTAGCTCAGAGGCGAAGGTAACAGCTAGCTAGCAACAAGTTAAGCCCTAACAACGGTTGCCATGGCGTCGACCACAGCCTGTAACGTCCGAGGATGTTGCTCTTCTCCACCCTTTATCTTTCTAATTTGAAGGAGCGAGAGTGTTTTGCAGAACTAAAGCCGAGACCCGCCTCTGTAAACATCGAGATACGGTTTTAATGTAAGGTGACCAGGTTTCTCAGACAAAATCCGGGGACATTTTCAGCTCAGAAGCGTAAATACCTCCAAAACACGTCACGGTTTTATTTTTTGTAACACTTAAAACGGGGCCGGACTATAGCTCACTGAGTTAGTGCGCTCGCCCCATGTTGGCTGAGTCCTGCAGCGGCCCGGGTTCGAATCCTGCCTGTGGCCCTCTGCTAAGTGTCATCTCGCCCTTTCACATCTGTCCACTTAATCTCTATCTACTAAAAATTAAAAAAAAAATAATCTTAAAAAAAAAACTTGAAACGGGGACACTGGACCTAAAGCTGTTCTCATTAGGGGCAGAGCCCCCACCCCCCTTCCCCCCCTCCTAAAGATCCTAAGGAGGTCTACCTTTCTGCTAAATCCACCAGACTCCATGTAAATAATCAGTGATTTAAGCATCGTAAAACACGGCTTTCTAAAACATCTCTGAGCTCTGGCTGTCTGGAGCGACTATCGGCTCCGTTTGGTCAGAGTTTTCTTTCTTTTATTCCAATATCGGGTCTGTCAGTCACAGGGAAATCCGGGGACTGTCCCCGGAAACCGGGGACTGTCTGGTCACCCTAGTTTAAATGTGAAGGACTGCCAGAGCCGCAACAACAGCAGGCGGATAATAATCTGCTGCACCTGTTCCTCCCCCACCCTATCAGGACATCTGATCTAAATTATATGAATGTATCATCATAACAATAATCACCCAACACAAAGGAAAGCTCCTCTGGGTGTGGGCTTAAGTGCGATAGTGACGTTAAAGGGGTCACTGAGTCATGGCTGTGGCTTTCTGTTTAACGACAACGCAATTAATGCATTCATTACATCATTCTACTTATTATGTATATCTTTATTTTCTACCATCCAAGTGGAAAAAAGGACGCTTAAAATCCTGAAATATGCAGGATTACACATGAAGATAAAACCCACATTACACATAGTTTTGTGGGAAACAATAGCTAGCCCATAGGATTATACCTGTTTTTAAAGCCCAAATGACAGCAGTGAGTACATTTGAATTTGGTAAATTGGATTATGAGGATTTTGATTTTACATGGCTGCAAAATTATCGATTATTTTCATTGCCAGCTATTTATGATCAACACCGCTTGTAAAAATGTCAGAAACACAGTCTTGTTTTTCCTCCAAATCCCATTATAATTAACCCACTATTATATAACACGGGATTAATCTGCAGTAAACTGAAATCTTTTAGGTTTTATTGTGACGACAGAAACGAGGGCTGCAGCAAAACAAACATGAAAATCACAACAAAGATGACATCTTCAAATGTATTGTTTTGCTCGACCAACAGTCCAAAACGTCCCCAAAAAGACGCAAATCCTCACTTGGAAAAACAACAAAATAGTGCACGTTTGACTTTTTCATTTGATTAATGGCCAATTATCAAATTGGTTATCGATTGATTGTCATGCCGAGGGACTAAGCAATTATTCGGCTATCTATTGCAGGTCTAATGTGATTCACCAAGCTGTCTGAGAGACAAATAAAACCCCAAAATGAGTCCTATAATGCAATGTAGGGCAGCAGCCTGTCTGTCGGACGGTTTTGTTGGTTACAAAAGAAAAGGAGCGGGGGGCTGTAACTCTACACCAGCTGGGCAGGACCGCAACCTGTTAAACTTTTATCTCCTGCAATATACAGCCAGGTGCCAATATATATATATATTCCTCGGAATATACAAATAACTTGTTGTAGTTTCGTCGTGGAAAAGCACGGAGTTGTGCAGAGCGAGCTGCAGCATAAACAAGCTAGCTAAGCTAGGCTAAGCAAATGAAGCTAACGCTGCAGAGTAAGCCGAATATAAAAATAAATGCATGCAAACTTTCTTTATTTCTCGGATTGCTTATGGTAGAAAGTGTCATTGCTGTAATGTGGATGGAGAAAGAGCATTAGCGTGAGAATAAGAGGCACCGGAGCCGTTAACGGGCACCGAGGAGAACACAAAGAACTCACCTGCGGCGGAGAGAAACGACGTAAACGGAGGGTTAAAATCCTTAAAACTGAGGTAGACGCGTTGCTTTTCGAAAAATAGAAAAAGTTGAGGTTTCTTCGCGGAAGAAATAACATATAAAAACCCGTTAATTTAAGGACTGTACATCGGGTGTCACGGTGCGGTGTTCTTTCTCCCCCCCTTTCAGTCCGTTTCCTCCCCGACTGCTCCTTCTTTTGTTGTTGTTATGGAGCTCCAACAGCTGATCGCTGTGACGTCGCCGAGAGCAGCCTATCAGAGGGGCCGGGCCCAGAGCGGATCGGCCAATCACAAGCGGCGTTACAGGCTGTGACCCTTCCCCTGAGAAAGGCATGATTGGGCAAAGCTCTCTCGTGTTTTTGGGAGCAATAACAGGACATAATGTGTGTTTTGTTGCAAAAAATAGATGCAGATTACATAACCAGAACTTCCGTGTTGAGTTTAAGGGTTTCCTGTTTTCTGGGTATCCACCAGCTGATGTCAACATTTATAAAGTTTGCATAATGGAGAGCAAGAGTGTGTAGAAGAATGTTGCTTAACAGGACAACTTGTGTCCTGCAGCTGTGTCTTAATTTGTTAGGTTTGTAAAGGTCTGACTACACCACAGATGCATTCTGGGATAGGAGGGATCGTTAGCATGTCTTTGAACCAATCACAATGGTCTCGGCACTAAGCTCCTGTCGGGACGGGGACAATATTAAATGAAGTGAACTGTTGACACAATGCAGTAACTTGAGCTAATTATAAGGTACAATAAAGCATTTTTCCCGCTTCATGTTGTCCTCATGTTGTCTTCATGTTGTCCTCATGTTATCCTCATATTGTCCTCATGTTATCCTCATATTGTCCTCATGCTGTCCTCATGTTGCCCTCATGTTGTCCTCATGTTGTCCTCATGTTGCCCTCATGTTGTCCTCATGTTGTCCTCATGTTATCCTCATATTGTCCTCATGTTGTCCTCATGTTGCCCTCATGTTGTCCTCATGTTGTCCTCATGTTGTCCCCATGTTGTCCCCATGTTGTCCTCATGTTGTCCTCATGTTGCCCTCATGTTGTCTTCATGTTGTCCTCATGTTGTCCCCATGTTGTCTTCATGTTGTCCTCATGTTGTCCCCATGTTGTCCTCATGTTGCCCTCATGTTGTCTTCATGCTGTCATGTTGCCCTCATGTTGTCTTCATGTTGTCCTCATGTTTTCCTTATGTTGTCCCCATGTTGTCTTCATGTTGTCCTCATGTTGTCTTCATGTTGTCCTCATGTTGCCCTCATGTTGTCCTCATGTTGTCCTCATGTTATCCTCATGTTGTCCTCATATTGTCCTCATGTTGTCCTCATGTTGTCTTCATGCTGTCCTCATGTTGTCCTCATGTTGCCCTCATGTTGTCTTCATGTTGTCCTCATGTTGTCCTCATGTTGCCCTCATGTTGTCCTCATGTTGTCCCCATGTTATCCTCATATTGTCCTCATGTTGTCCTCATGTTGTCTTCATGTTGTCTTCATGCTGTCCTCATGTTGTCCTCTTGTTGTCCTCATGTTGTTCTCATGTTGTCCCCATGTTGTCCCCATGTTGTCCCCATGTTGTCCTCATGTTGCCCTCATGTTGTCCCCATGTTGTCTTCATGTTGCCCTCATGTTGTCCTCATGTTGTCCCCATGTTGTCATCATGTTGTCCTTATGTTGTCCTCATGTGTCCCCATGTTGTCCCCATGTTGTCCTCATGTTGTCCTCATGTTATCCTCATATTGTCCTCATGTTGTCCTCATATTGTCCTCATGTTGCCCTCATGTTGTCTTCATGTTGTCCTCATGTTGCCCTCATGTTATCCTCATATTGTCCTCATGTTGTCCTCATGTTGTCTTCATGTTGTCTTCATGCTGTCCTCATGTTGTCCTCTTGTTGTCCTCATGTTGTTCTCATGTTGTCCCCATGTTGTCCCCATGTTGTCCTCATGTTGTCCTCATGTTGCCCTCATGTTGTCCCCATGTTGTCTTCATGTTGCCCTCATGTTGTCCTCATGTTGTCCCCATGTTGTCATCATGTTGTCATCATGTTGTCCTCATGTTGCCCTCATGTTGTCCTCATGTTGTCCTCATGTTATCCTCATGTTGTCCTCATGTTATCCTCATATTGTCCTCATGTTGTCCTCATGTTGTCTTCATGTTGTCTTCATGCTGTCCTCATGTTGTCCTCATGTTGCCCTCATGTTGTCTTCATGTTGTCCTCATGTTGTCCTCATGTTGCCCTCATGTTGTCCTCATGTTGTCCCCATGTTATCCTCATATTGTCCTCATGTTGTCCTCATGTTGTCCTCATGTTGTCTTCATGCTGTCCTCATGTTGTCCTCTTGTTGTCCTCATGTTGTTCTCATGTTGTCCCCATGTTGTCCCCATGTTGTCCCCATGTTGTCCTCATGTTGTCCTCATGTTGCCCTCATGTTGTCCCCATGTTGTCTTCATGTTGCCCTCATGTTGTCCTCATGTTGTCCCCATGTTGTCATCATGTTGTCCTTATGTTGTCCTCATGTGTCCCCATGTTGTCCCCATGTTGTCCTCATGTTGTCCTCATGTTATCCTCATATTGTCCTCATGTTGTCCTCATATTGTCCTCATGTTGCCCTCATGTTGTCTTCATGTTGTCCTCATGTTGCCCTCATGTTATCCTCATATTGTCCTCATGTTGTCCTCATGTTGTCTTCATGTTGTCTTCATGCTGTCCTCATGTTGTCCTCTTGTTGTCCTCATGTTGTTCTCATGTTGTCCCCATGTTGTCCCCATGTTGTCCTCATGTTGTCCTCATGTTGCCCTCATGTTGTCCCCATGTTGTCTTCATGTTGCCCTCCTCATGTTGTCCCCATGTTGTCATCATGTTGTCATCATGTTGTCCTTATGTTGTCCTCATGTTGTCCCCATGTTATCCTCATGTTGCCCTCATGTTGTCCTCATGTTGTCCCCATGTTGTCCTCATGTTGTCCTCATGTTGTCCTCATGTTGTCCTCATGTTGTCCTATATCAATGTTCTTTTTAATTCCCCAAAATAACATGATTGATTCCACCCAACGCTCTTTGCCAAGTACAAATCTCTACTTTCATTAATTTTGGGGCGTCTTATTCAATTTTATAGCATTGTAAAACAAATGGAAGTGTTTTTGAAATAGTATTGAGTAAAAGTTGACATATTCCAGTCTGTGATTATCATCAACATCCATTCCTTTAATTTTAGTCTCAATAATTCCTAATTTCTGCTTTTCTAACTCAAACATTAGGTATAATTTCCTATAAATGAGGTTTATTGATCATAAATTCCAAAAATAACTGTAAAACTAAAGTTAATAAGTTAGTGTTACGTAGTGTTAATCGTCAAAAAAAGTGACAAACGTTGAAAAAAACCGTCAAAGAGACAAAAACATAAGAAAAAGTTAAAAACATCGATAAAAGCGTCAACAAAAGTGCTGATTTTCAATTTTGACGGGAAGACAACACGAGGGTTAAACTAAAAATTGAAATTCTGAGCATCAAACACAACATTTCCTGCATCCTGGTGCCTTTTCTGCATCAATGTATGTTGCAAATGTATTCATGTATGTAAAGGAAATTATAATAGTGTTTTTTTTTTTGGGGGGGGGGTTGTCTTGGTTACTGCTGAAGTACATACACACTGCATATTACGCCTGTGGGCTTGACCTTTGAACTTGAGACACTCGCCCACGAGTAAAAACAGCACCTCTGATTCATAGTTTAATCATTTCATAACCATAAAAGCTAGCGACTTACCGATGGTTGCAGCTAAAACCTGACGAGTCAGCGGTCCCGGAGGTCTCTTCCGGGTCCTTCTAGCCTCCACAGGTGGTTTTCTATCGAACTTGTGCCATTTTTCGGGATCGTTGAGCATTAAATCCAAACTGTTACATCCAAGATTTATCCACTTTATGTCCATAATTCATCGCGTTTTCGCTCATTTCAGCCGCTAGCGCCGTCTCACCTTTGTGTACGGAAGTCAAGGATTCCATATTTGGGATGCATGCCCATATATGGGACACAACGTCACCCACCTGTACGGAAGGCCAATAGGAGAACTGTTTTAGACACACAAATGCTTGTGTAGCATTGCTGTGGGTGTAATATCAATAAATAGGACATTATTATGTTGATTTTTGGCATAAGTAAATGTCATGAGGGCAAAAGCGTCTGGACTTTCTTTGAAAAAATGTCTGTATTTTGTCATCTGTATAAGTTATAATGATTATTTCTTCACAGTGTGACTCCCAAGACATATGAGAAGTGTTTTAGAGAGTAAAATGGCTTATTTATTATTTATCTGTCTGTGATATCAATACATATATCTGGAAGAGTCATGTTCCGTTTTATTTATTTATTTGTCTTTAAGGCCCTACAACCATTTTTAACATGCAAGTGACCTCACTGCAACCCAAATATTCTACTAACCCAGTTTGATGTTCATATCTTGACTGTAGACAACAGGGTTGATGTTTTACAAGTTATTATAAAATAAATCCAGACGGACAATAAACTGTAAAAATGGCCTCAGGGCTCAGAGGGTTAGAGAGGAAGAAGCTGTGAGCAGATATCTGGGTCAGTGGTGGGTTCAAAAGACCCCTTCACAATCAAAATGGTGACTTAAGTTAAGTCAGCCTTCAACCCCCTCCCCATCGCTGTACCCCTCCCCCTTCCCTCTATTTTAACCCATAATCGGGAGCAAAGGTCAATAACTTCAGACAAAAGGCCTCCTGGGAAATGCAGACTGCTGCAGATTTAAATCATGTCAAAAAATACATAAAGAATCATTCCTGCCACATGTGTGTCATTCCCTCACACGTTACAATATTGCACTATTTTATTATGCAACGTGCACACTGTTTAGTACATTTATACCTATTTTATTTTGTTATATATACTATGTACTGTATGCAGGTTGCTCGTCTTACTCACTCACTCACACTTGTACATACATGAGTCTTTTCATTCCTCAAAACATATTTAGTCAGTAGTTGTTTTGGCATTTTATCTTTTAATAACTCACTGTATTTATATAGCACCTTATCAGACACTCAAACTGCTTCAGGGTGGAGGACTACGCTGTAACACCACCATGTGTAGCACCCACCTTGGTGATGCACGGCAGCCAGACGCCCACCACCAGGAATGCACCGAATCCAGGATTCGGCTTCGGATCGGGCCGAATATTGGGCTTTGTGACGGGGGTTGGGTTTCTGCCGAGACCTACAACCTTTTCCACTGAACCGAACGCTTACACTGCGCTAGCTACACTGGTCGACATAATGACATATGGATACATACATACCTACAATACATACAATACATGTACATACATACATACATACAATACATACAATACATACATGCATGCATACATACATACATACAATACATACAATACATACATGCATATACAATACATGCATGTATGTACATGTACTGTATGCATGCATGTATCTATCTACCTATCTATTATTAATATCGCTGTTCTTTTGTTATTTCTGGCTAACTATAAAGACGATTTTCAAACTTCTCACTATATTTAAACCTGTTCACGTTTCAAGATTTTCTGCATAGTTAATAAAACTCTGTTTAACTTTTATCTCTTGAAACACACACACACACACATATATATATATATATATATATATATATATAATATTTTCCACTACATAAAAGGAACCGCTTCTAATCTAGTCGAGGAAATACACGTTTTGCAGATAGCTAATGCGTGAATGGATTAGCAAAATTAATCTGCAGAGTAAGCCGAATAAAACTGCATCGTAAATAATGAAAAACGCACCGTAATTAACGTCTTAAAAACTAGAAAGTGTATCTAATGTGATGTGGACGGAAACCATAATTAGCGTGAGAATAGAAGGCACCGGAGCGTCAAATTATAAAGATATTCTTCAAACTTCTTAAAGTTTTTTATACCTAAACCTGTCGAGATGTTTCAAGATTTTCTACATTCTCAATCATCAAAACTGCTCGTTTATTCTCTTAAGACATACAATGGGTACGGAAAGTATTCAGACCCCTTTAAATTTTTCACTCTTTGTTTCATTGCATGCCTTTTTTCCAAAAATCAAAAAAGTTCATTTTTATTTCTCAGTAATGTACACTCAGCAACCCATCTTGACAGAAAAAAAAAACAGAAATTTAGAAATTTTTGCATATTTATTAAAAAACAAAAACTGAACTATCACATGGTCATAAGTATTCAGACCCTTTGCCGTGACCCTCATATGTAACTCAGGTGCTGTCTATTTCTTCTGATCATCCTTGAGATGGTTCTACACCTTCATTGGAGTCCAGCTGTGTTTGATTATACTGATTGGACTTGATTAGGAAAGCCACACACCTGTCTATATAAGACCTTACAGCTCACAGTGCATGTCAGAGCAAATGACAATCATGAGGTCAAAGGAACTGCCTGAAGAGCTCAGAGACTATAAAAGGCACAGATTTCAAGGTTACAAAAAAATTTCTGCTGCACTTAATTTCCTAAGAGCACAGTGGCCTCCATAATCCTCAAATGGAAAACGTTTGGGACGACAACCCTTCCTAGAGCTGGCCGTCCGGCCAAACTGAGCTATCACAAGAGCCTTGGTGAGAGAGGCAAAGAAGAACCCAATGGTCACTGTGGCTAAGCTCCAGAGATGCAGTCGGGAGATGGGATATAAGTCAACCATCACTGCAGCAATCCACCAGTCGGGGCTTTATGGCAGAGTGGGCCGATCTCCTCAGTGCAAACACATGAAAGCCCGCATGGAGTTTGCTAAAAAAACACCTGAAGGACTCCAAGATGGTGATAAATAAAATCCTCTGGTCTGATGAGACCAAGATAGAACTTAATTGGAAGCGGTATGTGTGGAGAAAACCAGGCACTGCTCATCACCTGTCCAATACAGTCTCAACAGTGAAGCATGGTGGTGGCAGCATCATGCTGTGGGGGTGTTTTTCAGCTGCAGGGACAGGAACTGGTTGCAATCGAGGGAAAGATGAATCGGCCAAGTACAGGGATATCCTGGACGAAAACCTTTTCCAGAGTGCTC
This sequence comes from Etheostoma perlongum, assembly GCA_026937815.1. Lineage (NCBI taxonomy): Eukaryota > Metazoa > Chordata > Actinopteri > Perciformes > Percidae > Etheostoma > Etheostoma perlongum. The sequence continues at coordinate 2,599,632 of CM049376.1, forward strand.
TGGACCTCAGACTGGGCCGAAGGTTTACCTTCCAACAAGACAATGACCCTAAGCACACCGCTAAAATAACTAGAAGGAGTGGCTTCACAACAACTCTGTGGCTGTTCTTGAATGGCCCAGCCAGAGCCCTAACTTAAACCCAATTGAGCATCTCTGGAGAGACCTGAAAATGACTGTCCACCAACGTTTACCATCCAACCTGACAGAACTGGAGAGGATCTGCAAATGGCAGAGGATACCCAAATCCAGATGTGAGAAACTTGTTGCATCTTTCCCAAAACTCATGGCTGTATTAATCAAAAGGGTTTTTAAATACTGAACAAAGGGTCTGAATACCTGACCATGTGATATTTCAGTTTTTGTTTTTTTAATAAATATGCAAAAATTTCTAAATTTCTGTTTTTTTGTGTCAAGATGGGTTGCTGAGTGTACATTACTGAGAAATAAAATGAACTTTTTTGATTTTTGGAAAAAGGCTGCAATGAAACAAAGAGTGAAAAATTTAAAGGGGTCTGAATACTTTCCGTACCCACTGTATATGATGGAACTATTTTTCAGAATATTAAAGCAACTTCTTCTAATGTAGTTGAGGAAACACAAAGTTTTGCAGACAGCTACAGAAAGATGTTTAATATGTCTGTTTAAAGGGTAACTACCATTTTATTCAGCCCCATACATTACGTCTATGTCTGTACTTATCCCTAAAGGAAAGGGAGGGATTTTTAAGTTTAATGTGTCCTAAAAGTGTGAGTGTTGAGCTAAATCTCCAGAGACGAACTGGGAATTGAACCCCTAACCCCTGGCAGTGTGCCCAGTCTTGGTGTGTGTGTGTGTGTGTGTGTGTGTACAGATCTGCTCGTTCTTCCTGACCCACACAAATCATTCCAGCTAACAAAACAGAAAAGAGTGTGTGAAAGCACACACAGAAGCAGGACACTGGGACAACATGTTACTCTGCATTTTTCCATTCCCACATAACAAGGTTACACCTGTTCTGATCTGACACCCCAGCTCTGATAACAAGTCCTTTACCGCTCCCTTCCTGGTTTTTCCATTACTTTCCACACTGTGTTTCCTCACAGCCGCTTCACTTCCACTGTACTCTCACCTGCAATCTCTCCGTACCTTTCATGTTATGTGTATATACTGTATATAAATATAAATACATCCTGAAGGGACTCACATCGTGCAGGTACTCACATAGTGAAGGGATTCACATCGTGTAGGGACTCAAATCATGTAGGGACTCAGATCATGTAAGGACTCACATCATGTAGGGACTCACATCGTGTAGGAACTCACGTCATGTAGGGACTCAGATCATGTAGGGACTCACATCATGTAGGGACTCAGATCATGTAGGGACTCAGATCATGTAGGGACTCACATCATGTAGGGACTCAGATCATGTTGGGACTCAGATCATGTAGGGACTCACATCATGTAGGGACTCGCATCATGTAGGGACTCAGATCATGTAGGGACTCAGATCATGTAAGGACTCAGATCATGTAGGGACTCACATCAGATCATCATGTAGGGACTCAGATCATGTAGGGACTCACATCATGTAGGGACTCAGATCATGTAGGGACTCACATCATGTAGGGACTCAGATCATGTAGGGACTCAGATCATGTAAGGACTCAGATCATGTAGGGACTCACATCATGTAGGGACTCAGATCATGTAGGGACTCACATGTAAGGACTCGCATCATGTAGGGACTCACATCGTGTAGGGACTCACATTGTGTATCATGGGACTCACGTCATGTAGGGACTCACATCATGTAGGGACTCACATCATGTAGGGACTCACATGTGTAGCGACTCAGATTATGTAAACTAAATGTGGGACTCAGATACGTAAAGGGACTCAGTCTGTAGGGACTCAGATCATGTAGGGACTCAGATCATTAAGGACTCAGATCATGTACAGGACTCACATCGTGTCAGGAACTCACACACATGTTGGGACTCAGATCATGTAGGTGCTCACATCTGCTCATCATGTAAACACTCACATCATGTAGGGACTCAGATCATGTAGCACTCAGGGGCATGTAGGGACTTCAGTGTCTTGCCCAAGGGACTCAGACATGGGACTGCAGGGCTGGGGATTGAACCACCAACCTCAATTGGCAGGCAACCACTCACCACATCAGCCACAGACTCACATCGTGTAGGACTCGCATCATGTATGTATGTAAGGACTCGCATCATGTAGGGACTCAGATCATGTAGGGACTCACATTGTGTAGGGACTCAGATCATGTAGGGACTCACGTCATGTAGGGACTCAGATCATGTAGGGACTCACATCATGTAGGGACTCAGATCATGTAGGGACTCGCATCATGTAGGGACTCAGATCATGTAGGGACTCACTACGTGTAGGGACTCAGATCATGTAGGGACTCACATCATGTAGGGACTCAGATTGTGTAGGGACTCACGTCATGTAGGGACTCACATCATGTAGGGACTCACATCATGTAGCGACTCACATCGTGTAGCGACTCACATCGTGTAGCGACTCAGATTATGTAGGGACTCGCATCATGTAGGGACTCAGATCATGTAGGGACTCACATCGTGTAGGGACTCAGATCATGTAGGGACTCACGTCATGTAGGGACTCAGATCATGTAGGGACTCACATCATGTAGGGACTCAGATTGTGTAGGGACTCAGATTGTGTAGGGACTCACGTCATGTAGGGACTCACATCATGTAGGGACTCACATCGTGTAGCGACTCACATCGTGTAGCGACTCAGATTATGTAGGGACTCACATCGTGTAGGGACTCAGATCATGTAGGGACTCACACCGTGTAGGGACTCAGATCATGTAGGGACTCAGATCATGTAGGGACTCAGATCATGTAGGGACTCAGATCATGTAGGGACTCACATCATCTGGGACTCAGATTGTGTAGGGACTCACGTCATGTAGGGACTCACATCATGTAGCGACTCACATCATGTAGCGACTCAGATTATGTAGGGACTCACATCGAGTGCGAAGTATGTGCGTGTGTGTGCGCATGTGTGTTTATATGTGTGTGTATATATTAGAGGATGGATACCCGACCCGAGCCCGACGGGACCCGACGGGTCGGGCCGGGTTGGGACAGATTTTTAGAAAGGATGCTCGGGTTCGGGTCGGGCTCGGTCACATCAGCGCGATAAGGCATTGAACATTTTGAATTTAAAACAGATTAAAATAAATGTCAAATATTACCCTAACATCCGTCTTCCTGTGTGCTGTGACAACGTAAGACGTGCGTATTAAGCTCCATGTGGCAGCGCAACGATGGAAGATGTTAAAAAGAAGTTGGCCGCAGGAGATTTTAAAACTATTGAAAACGAAGGAAAGTCAGCTGTGCGTTGATGCGCTCATCTGTTGACATTTCCCAATGCCTTCCTACAATTGCTTAATAAAAGCTTTCCACACAAACAAACGTACATGTGTCATTAGTATGAGAAACAAATGCGATTTTAATTGTCGGGCTCGGGTCGGGCTCGGACAGAAATATCCGGCCCGATCCGCACTCTAGTATATATGTGTGTGTATAGAATCTCACAAACATAATGTCCTGTTTTGCCAACATAACAAGCGATGGCTGTTACATGGTGATAACATTCATCCGTCATGACAATGCCCCTCCACCTTCTGGCTAATGTTCACGCCGTGTCCTCTGAGAGTCGGGGTCAACGACCTCGTGTTGTTGTCACTGAACACTTATTGAGTAACATATAAGCTGTATGTGTTTGTTCTCAAGATCCGGTGTCTTTTTAATGTTACTTTGGGCTTGAAATGTGTTTTAATATTATACATAAGTTTACAATAATAATCTGTCAGTGACAAAAACACAACTTTTAGTGGATGGAAATTGAGGTTGCACAATTGCCCGTTAACATAACATTGCAGCTTGTTTTGTCTCACTTCATACTGGAACAATTTCAAAAACTGTTGTTCCCATGAGTCACTTAGACAAATAAACATGGAAAACAGGGTCCAGCTCAAAAACAAAGTTACCCTTCATGGTGTTGCAGTCACACAATGTTCACACAAACGCACAAATAACCTGACTTTACAAAACCTTGCTTCCATTGGCTCTGACTGAACTTCAAGCTGCTTCTTTCACCAGTGAGGGAACTAAAAGTCTTGTCAGGAGATAGATTTTAGGCGTGGTGACACTTCAACCACTGTGACCACAAACATTCAAGCACACCCAGTGTGACACTGACGATCTGATATCAGCTGTGAGATAACTGTGTTCATGAAAACAGACTTCAGATGTTGAGAAAAACACACACTGAAGTCTGCAGCAAAAACTTGGAGAGTGACATCCCCCGACGGAGTTGCATCAGCTGAGGCGGGAGGCGGGACAAACGGCAGAGAGCCAGCATGTCATTGGCTCCGTCACTGTCCTGTCAGTCAAACTGTGTGAACTGCTACTCAGCTGGCTGCCCTCCAGTCCTCAGCTCATAAAGCCAGTTAATAAAAGCAGCGAAGTCATAAAACGCAGCATGTTTGCTTTCTCCATCAAAATAACTAGGGAATAAAACCGTCTGGTTGCATGTAAGACACATTTTATATAATAATGATTAAATGAGAACCAAATGTCAGCCTATCATGGTGCTTTTTGGCTCTTTGTTTTCATGTCTAGGTGGTATTTTTCAGAAGAAGTTCGGCTGATCACAGATTCATTTGCTTGTAGTTTTTATGTTTGAGGAATCTGAAAAACGGTGCGCAGTTTTTAAGTTTAGCCAAAGATTCTTAGACCTGTAAAACTGCTGAAAGGTTTGTACTCTGATTGTGTCCAGTTAGATGGATGGACGAGAGGATTCCCCAAATGGCTCCGTCCATACGCCTGATTGTATCTGCGTTTGATGAAACGGTCTCCTGTGTAGCAGCACACTGTAGGTGACCAGGGGCGGATTTAGTCATTTTGAGGCCTAAGGCAAACACAGGTATGGGGCCCTCCACAACCCTGGTTCTCCCCTTTTTCAGTCCTTATTTATCTGAGAAAGACGTGCTTGTAACTTTTCTCCAGTCTTCACTAGAGCAACCAGGGCTGACACTGCCGGTGGGTAGCTCCTCTTCATCAGTGTTAGCATCGCTAGAGCAACCAGGGCTGACACTGCCGGTGGGTAGCTCCTCTTCATCAGTGTTAGCATCGCTAGAGCAACCTGGGCTGACACTGCCGGTGGGTAGCTCCTCTTCATCAGTGTTAGCATCGCTAGAGCAACCTGGGCTGACACTGCCGGTGGGTAGCTCCTCTTCATCAGTGTTAGCATCGCTAGAGCAACCTTGGCTGACACTGCCGGTCGGTAGCTCCTCTTCATCAGTGTTAGCATCGCTAGCGCAACCTAGGATGACTCTGCCGGTGGGTAGCTCCTCTTCATCAGTGTTACCATCGCTAGCGCAACCTAGGATGACTCTGCCGGTGGGTAGCTCCTCTTCATCAGTGTTAGCATCGCTAGCGCAACCTGGGCTGACACTGCCGGTCGGTAGCTCCTCTTCATCAGTGTTAGCATCGCTAGCGCAACCTGGGCTGACACTGCCGGTCGGTAGCTCCTCTTCATCAGTGTTAGCATCGCTAGAGCAACCTGGGCTGACACTGCCGGTGGGTAGCTCCTCTTCATCAGTGTTAGCATCGCTAGAGCAACCTGGGCTGACACTGCCGGTGGGTAGCTCCTCTTCATCAGTGTTAGCATCGCTAGAGCAACCTGGGCTGACACTGTCGGTGGGTAGCTCCTCTTCATCAGTGTTAGCATCGCTAGCGCAACCTAGGCTGACACTGCCGGTTCGGTAGCTCCTCTTCATCAGTGTTAGCATCGCTAGAGCAACCTGGGCTGGCGCTGCCGGTGGGTAGCTCTCATCATCAGTGTTAGCATCGCTAGAGCAACCTGGGCTGGTTCAACTGCCGGTGGGTAGCTCCTCTTCATCAGTGTTAGCATCGCTAGAGCAACCTGGGCTGACACTGTCGGTGGGTAGCTCCTCTTCATCAGTGTTAGCATTGCTAGAGCAACCTGGGCTGACACTGCCGGTGGGTAGCTCCTCTTCATCAGTGTTAGCATCGCTAGAGCAACCTGGGCTGACACTGTCGGTGGGTAGCTCCTCTTCATCAGTGTTAGCATCGCTAGAGCAACCTGGGCTGACACTGCCGGTGGGTAGCTCCTCTTCATCAGTGTTAGCATCGCTAGAGCAACCTAGGATAACTTTGCCGGTGGGTAGCTCCTCTTCATCAGTGTTAGCATCGCTAGCGCAACCTAGGATGACTCTGCCGGTGGGTAGCTCCTCTTCATCAGTGTTAGCATCGCTAGCGCAACCAGGGCTGACACTGCCGGTGGGTAGCTCCTCTTCATCAGTGTTAGCATCGCTAGAGCAAGCACCGGCTTCTTGCTGCTCTTTAGTAACGTTAATGTTAGTGTTGTTAGTAGCCGTCGTGAAAAAGGTTGTTACCTTTGGAAGTTTTGCTAAAAACGTTCTGCTTTCTTCCCGCTTCTTCCTTTTTTTAGAACCACTTTGGTAGCTTCGCTTCATTTTTCAGCCGTCTGTAGCCTCCAGCTTCCAGCATGCTGAGCTGTTTAATTACAGACACACACACACACAGGTGTGCAGTAGGATAATGGAATAGTCCAATGTAGTGGGGACTGGGGGGAGTTTCTCATCATGAATTAAACAGTCTGATAGCACTTTAGCGTATCAATGTTTAGAGATTTAATTAATTGGTGAAAAGTAAGACAACAAATCGTAACCATAAGTTTATGAGGCGTTTTAGGGGGCCCTCGGTAGCTTGGGGCCTAAGGCAATTGCCGACCTTTGCCTAATGGTAAGTCCGCCTCTGTAGGCGACACACTGACTGGTTTGGTCCAGATCAGCTGATGCAGCTGTAACAGCCTGCAGCAGAAAATGTATCCCGACAGGTTTTGTGTGTGTCTGTCTGGTTTAACATATGCAGAAATGACAGCCTGATGCGTTCAGCTGCAGGAATGATGTGCTCACATATCTGACCTACAGAGAGAACCAGACACTGTGTATGTTTACATGGCGCCTGTCAGTCAGTCTGCAGGGAAAAGTGCATGTAGAATCTGATGCAAATGAACAGCGGGTTTATTTTCAATGTAGATTGAGATCCTTCGGAGCTAATACCCAAATCATTTCTTTATCACTTCTCTTGTCAAATCTTCTGCTGTATGAAATAAATGGCAAAAGGTAAGCAAAAAAAACAAAACTGTTGAACAACTCAAATGTGAAACAACATTAAGCGGTCGGTGCGACGAGCGTGCAGCCCTAGTGGAGGTCAGAGTTCACGAGAACGCTGCAGTGACCCGATAGTTGACTGAAATGCCTCTAAAAGGTGCAGTGACCTTCGGGTAAAACCTCGGCCTCCACGCCGGGTCGACTCTGCACGTAGACATGAAACAAGAGAAGGGTGAACTGATGGATTACACCTAAAAACTGAGTAATTTCTAGACTCCTTTGTCTCCAGGGTCAAGCATGTTTTGTTAACAATAGCATTGATGTGCTAGCAGGGCTGTAGTCAAGACCACCTTAGTCGAGTCCAAGTTAAGTCCAAGACCAGGACTAGTCGAGTCCAAGTCAAGACCGAGTCCAAAGAGGTTTCAGTCCAAGACAAGACCGAGTCCAAAAAGGTTAGAGTCCAAGACTAGACCGAGTCCAAAAAGGTTAGAGTTCAAGACTAGACCGAGTCCAAAAAGGTTTGAGTCCAAGTTAAGACCGAGTCTAGGACAGAAAAAAGGTCTTATGCATGACAGTATCAAGACAATCATTTTGGGTTTCACTTTCCCTCCAATATTATCAACATAATAAAGACACCTGGACTCGGTCCAGACCAGAAGCCATATTGGACAAGACCAGTGGCCGAGACCGAGACAAGTCAGAGTCCAAATACCAGCGAGTCCAAGACAAGTCCGAGACCATAGAAAAACGGTCTTGAGTCCGAACTCAAGTCCAAGACCGGACTCGAGTACTACAGCACTGATGTGCTAACATGCTACTGCTTTTGTTTGCATGTACAAGAAGTATGCTTACATGCTAAACATGTCACCATGATACCTGGAGGCATGCTGACATGCTAAGTTAGCAACTGTTTCTCCTTACAGTGGTGCTCATAAGTTTATGAACCCATGCTAAAGTTGACGAAAAAGAGTAATGAACAAAATTAACCAACCTCTTTGTGAATGAATAATGTATTGTAAATACATATTTTTTCCATATTTTAATTCCAAAGGCCAAGGGAACTTTATCAGGATGCATAGTATCCTGATCCATGAAATAACTGGTCTTTAATAATAATAATCTACCTGCCTCTATGGGAATTTAACATAGGGGGGGTGTATACTTATGCCCCTGTATTTTAACATAGGGGTATATACTTATGCCCCCTGTATTTTAACATAGGGGGGTATATACTATGCCCCTGTATTTTAACATAGGGGGTGTATACTTATGCCCCCTGTTTTTTTACATAGGGGGTGTATACTTATGCCCCTGTTTTTAACATAGGGGGTGTATATATGCCCCCTGTATTTTTACATAGGGGGTGTATACTTATGCCCCCCTGTATTTTTAACATAGGGGGTGTATACTTATGCCCCTGTATTTTAACATAGGGGGGTGTATACTTATGCCCCCCTGTATTTTAACATAGGGGTGTATACTTATGCCCCTGTATTTTAACATAGGGGGTGTATACTTATGCCCCCTGTATTTTTTAACATAGGGGGTGTATACTTATGCCCCCTGTATTTTAACATAGGGGGGGTGTATACTTATGCCCCCTGTATTTTAACATAGGGGTGTATATTATGCCCCCCTGTATTTTAACATAGGGGGTGTATACTTATGCCCCTGTATTTTTAACATAGGGGGTGTATACTTATGCCCTGTATTTTAACATAGGGGTGTATACTTATGCCCCTGTATTTTAACATAGGGGGGTGTATACTTATGCCCCTGTATTCTAACATAGGGGGGTGGATACTTATGCCCCTGTATTCTAACATAGGGGGGTGGATACTTATGCCCCTGTATTTTTAACATAGGGGGTGTATACTTATGCCCCCTGTATTTTAACATAGGGGGTGTATACTTATGCCCCTGTATTTTAACATAGGGGGGTGTATACTTATGCCCCCTGTATTTTAACATAGGGGGTGTATAATTATGCCCCTGTATTTTAACATATGGGGGTGTATACTTATGCCCCCTGTATTTTAACATAGGGGGGTGTATACTTATGTCCCCTGTATTTTAAGGAAGAACATTTCTTTATTTATGATACATTATTCATTCACAGAGAAAATTGGTGTCCTTAAAAGGTTGAATTCTTCCAATTTTTGGGGAAAAATTTCCAAAAGATGATTTTTTTTATTCCTCTTTTTAGTCAACTTTAGCATGGGTTCATAAACTTATGAGCACCACTGAAGAATAGAAGAAAACTTTTTTTTTTTTTTTTTTTTTTAGGTTTCACATTTTAAATTTCCTAAAAAGTGCCAATGCTGTTTATGAGATTGGATTTCCTCTGAATAAATGCAATCTTTAAATTAAGGGGATACAAGGGTTTGAACAGCAACAGAAGAAATAATAAATGTTTTCCAGAGTTGTTTACATGGCAACAGTCTATTTTTTTATTTTTAATGTCCCTGATGAGCGGAGTTAGTGAGCTCAGACACGTGAATACTAAAACAAATCAGAGATATTTTCATCTTTTAGTTGTCAAAAGTGAGTCCTGATATTCACCTTGATTTATTTCAGAGTTTGGTGACATTCACTCATTACATCAAAAATAATGTTTTTCATTGAGCAGTAAAAAAGAGAAACTGAGCAAATATACTGCACGTGGCATCGTTGCTTCTTTGTGCGCATTAACCTCGCAGTTACTTAACGTTCAGATGGAGCTCAGTTCATTATGACTAACATCTAAAAAGTCCCCATGTTGATAAGAAACTGGTTAAAAAAAACACCTTAGTAACAGTTTGTTTTAAACATCACGGTAAGAGTTCAAAGTTCATCTGTTTACGTGGCAACAAGTTGAAAATGTCTTCACACCAGGAGCCTGTGTCACATGACACTGAGCTTAAAGGTCCTATCACATTTATATAGACCTTAGTGGTCCCTAATACTGTATCTGAAGTCTCTTTTATATAGACCTTAGTGGTCCATAATACTGTATCTGAAGTCTCTTTATATAGACCTTAGTGGTCCCCTAATACTGTATCTGAAGTTTCTTTTATATAGACCTTAGTGGTCCCCTAATACTGTATCTGAAGTCTCTTTTATATAGGCCTTAGTGGTCCCCTAATACTGTATCTGAAGTTTCTTTTATATAGACCATAGTGGTCCCCTAATACTGTATCTGAAGTCTCTTTTATATAGACTTTAGTGGTCCACTAATACTGGATCCGAAGTCTCTTTCCCAAAATTCAGCCTTGGTGCAGAATTACAGCCACTAGAGTGTGTCTGTAGCTATTGAGGAGGGGGGTGTGTGTAGCGTTGACCAACTGCCATGCTTTGCTTCACCTTTCCCCTTATGACGTCATAAGGGGAAATATTCCAGATCGGCCCATCTGAGCTTTTATTTTCTCAAAGGTGGAGCAGGATACCCAGGGCTCGGTTTACAACTGTCACCGGTCTGTTTAAGTCCGGAATTATTATTATTAATTATATATTTGTGATACAGCACCAGAGTTAAGCTCAAAGATAGCTGGATAACTTTGTGATACAGGACCAGAGTTAAGCTCAAAGATAGCTGGATAACTTTGTGATACAGGACCAGATTACACTCAAAGATAGCTGGATAACTTTGTGATACAGCACCAGAGTTAAGCTCATATTAGCTGGATAACTTTGTGATACAGCACCAGAGTTAAGCTCATATTAGCTGGATAACTTTGTGATACAGCACCAGAGTTAAGCTCATATTAGCTGGATAACTTCGTGATACAGCACCAGAGTTACGCTCAAAGATAGCTGGATAAATTTGTGATACAGGACCAGAGTTAACCTAAAAGATAGCTGGATAACTTTGTGATACAGGACCAGAGTTAAGTTCAAAGATAGCTGGATAACTTTGTGATACAGCACCAGAGTTAAGCTCATATTAGCTGGATAACTGTGATACAGCACCAGAGTTAAGCTCAAAGATAGCTGGATAACTTCGTGATACAGGACCAGAATTACGCTCAAAGATAGCTGGATAACTTTGTGATACAGCACCAGAGTTAAGCTCATATTAGCTGGATAACTTTGTGATACAGCACCAGAGTTAAGCTCAAAGATAGCTGGATAACTTTGTGATACAGGACCAGAATTACGCTCAAAGATAGCTGGATAACTTTGTGATACAGCACCAGAGTTAACCTAAAAGATAGCTGGATAACTTTGTGATACAGGCCCCTGGTTAGAATTCAAAGTTCATGATCTGTTTTCATGGCAAACAAGTTGGAAATCCAGATTCCTGACAAAATAAAGCTTCAACCTCTTTTTTTTTTTTAAATAATTTCCTTTCGTCAGACGAAAAGGCGTCGGCTGTAAACAAAAACGTGAGCTAACATCTCACCAGGTGCCAGCAGAGTGAAAAAGGATGTGACAAAACGGTTGTGCTTCGTCCTTTAGCTTCCTTTTAATTCAGCAGGATTGTCCCGTTGAAATTTGACAAGATAAGAAGATTGAAGCAAGCAAGAGGAATGCTGCGTTTTCAGTTTGTTTGTCTTTGTGCACTAAAGGGCCCTGACACACTAACCCGATGGCAGAAAAGGCCGTCGGACCGACCTCCTCTCCCGAGGGCCGAAAAAGTGTCTCGAAGCGATGCCGACGGCATCTGATTGGATGAACGCGTCACATGGGGGTCTGGTTTCTCCAGTAATTCAAAGCCAGACCGTCATGGCGGCTCGTTCAGAATACGATCTCATATTTTACTAAAATAGTTCACTGACACGTGTTTATGAAAACATTTTAAGGAGAAATAGGCCATGCGGCTGCTGAATCTGTCTTAATCTCTCTTATTCACACACATTCACACATTCACACACACACGACTCTAATGTGTAATGTAATGTCTGACGTTCTACCATGGACTCTGTAACAGCCTTTGTGGACCAAATGCCTTGGTTACCATGGTTACCTTGTTTCAAGCCATTCTAGCGTGGTATAGAAAACCTGCAGGAAGACTCGGCTCCATTTGCGCCGGTTCTCATTAATATTCAACCAGCTAAGCTGCTTGACTCTGATTGGCTAACAGCGAGCCAATGAGAACCTGGCTATCAGCATCCTTTACCCAGCTCATGAATATTAATGAGCTCAGGCAGCGTGACGTCAGACTGACCAGCTGTTGTGATTGGTCTGATTTCTCCTCTTATTTCTTTTCAGTGGCTAGAGCTGACAGAGGAGGTAGCAGTTCATCTTCACATTACATTACATAACACACACACACACACACACACACACACACACACACACACACACACACACACACACGCTCATTCCGCTCGTCATTTCTGTGTTAGCTCTCCACCAATTAGATTGGTCATTTGAGTCAGACTGCCGGCAGTGCCCGCCTTCCGACCGAGCATGTCAGATCGGCCAAAATGAAGGCCGCCGGCCCCTCCGACGGACGACGGCACGAAACACACTCGAGTCACCGACCTCGCCAGACTGCCCGATGGCCGATTATCGGGTTGGTGTGTCACGGCTGTCACAGAGAGCGTCCTCGCGACACAGCTATGACCTTCCCGCTTGTGACGGAGACCAGATTTCATCTTGAGAGTCCGAGTCGTCCAACCTGAACCCGGACTTCCCGGACCGGGCTTCGGCACCTGGATCGGCTCCGTTGATGTTGGCCAGGGGCACGTAGGAGTAGTCTCGACGTTCGGGGAAGCGAGCGGCGGCCGCGCCGCGACACGCCCGCACGAGGTGAAGCAGCAGGCTGGCGGCCAGCAGAGAGGCCAGGGCGGAGGTGATCAGCAGCCAGGAACGCCTGAGGAGACACGGACGGGGGTGGGGAAGAGTTTCACTCTCGGAGGTCTTAGGGCATTTTTACATTTCTTCTCAAATTCACCTTTTAACCCTCATGTTGTCCTCGGGTCAAATTGAAATCTCTGTTGCACAGAGACAGGGCTCAATGCAAAGAATCGTACCGTTATGTGTACATGTATTTCTTTTTTGTTAAAATGGTTTTCATAAAATTGGTATTAGGTGCCAGAATCGAACATTTTCAAAAGCCCTAGTGCTTTTCAATGTCCTCGCGGGAGTCATCCCAAAAGGATCCATAAAGAGAAGTCTAAGTCTTTACATAAAAAATTAAAGAGCAGTTAAATACAATAAAAAACATTTGTTAAAAGAGAAAAGAAACACAGCTTAAATAAGGACAAATATCAGGAAAATATGTAAACATGTAAGCAGACTATTGTTAATCTAAAAACACATTCACGTGGTTGATAAAGGGAGGGTTGAGAGATTGAGAAAGCCACTCAAAGGCCAAGGGAACTTAATTAGGATGCATAGTATGAAATAACCGGCCTTTAATAATAAAAACCTGCCTGCCTCTATGGGAATTTAACATGGAGATGTGTATGCCTTATTTTAACCCTCCATTTTCAGTTTTTTTAATCACAAAAAAATGCAAAGACAAGCACCCACAACATTGAAAAAGTGACAAAAATGTCAGAAAAAGCAATAATAATTAAGGAATTATTAATTATTAATTTCTAAAAGATGATTTTTTTTATTCCTTTTTTTACTTTAACAAGGGTCCCTAAACTTATGAGTGCAACTGTTTTACTGGCTCCATACATGCTAAAAGTAGTGAT
>CM049376.1:2628479-2703479 GCA_026937815.1 Etheostoma perlongum
CCAGTTGAGTCTACACAGTGCTGCTCTGTTTGGACAGACACCAGCAAAGAATGGACTGCTTCTACGTCTGCTCTGTGCAAACAGTCAAACATTTGCTAAATCGTGAAGACAGAGACAGAGACACAGACAGACACGCTGATACACACAGACAGACAGACACAGGCTGATACATACAGACAGACAGAAGCAAAGAATGAACTGCTTTTACTCAAACATTTGCTAAAACGTGAAGACACACACGCACGCACGCACGCACGCACGCACGCACAGGTGTGTAGGGCTGTCCTTAATTTAAGACATTTAGTCAATTAGTTGATTTTTAACTGAGTTTCTCCAGAAAGAATCATGCAGTAGCTCAGTCCGTAGCGGACTTGGGTTGGGGACCAGAGGGTGGCTGGTTCAAGGCCCCATACGGACCAAAGGTGGACTGGTGGTGGACTGGTAGCTGCTTGGGGTGCCCTTCCATGGGCAACCCCCCCCCCACACTCCCCATTCTGACATCTCTCAGGTACTGAGCATGTGTGTGTAATTCAGGCCTGTGTGTAATGTAAGTAATAACAACAGAGTGTAAATTGTAATTTCCCCTTGCGGTTGGGGACAGAACGAGACATTTGAGGACGTCGTCTCGGGCTTTTTGGGAGACACTGATCCACATTTTTCACCATTTTCTGACCTTTTCTGACCAAAAAACTAACCCTTTAATTCAGAGTTATTCAACACGGGGTCCTCAGAGTTACTGACAAAATTTAAGAAGATATAAGAAAGAAATCTATTCCTTTGAAAGTTTCCATTTTCCTAAATAAAAATGTCTGCAAATATACATGTGTATGAACCCAACATATTGATAGCAAAGTTAAATTGGCAACATATAATTTACACATTGAAAATAAGCTTACTAAGGTAGCTAATGTATACAGTTTGGCTTAGGGATTCACTGTGCCTTCCACATGTATATTTAACAATAAAACATTATGTATATATAATCCATCATCAGCACCCAGAGGAGTCGGTTCAGTGGAAGGGTGCTCCTTCCCAAGTGCCGGACCAACAGACTCAAGGACTCCTTTGTCCCTCATGCCATCAGACTCTACAACTCTTCACTAGAGGGGAGGAGGAAATAGGGCAGAGAGGACCATACATGCATACATACATGCATGCATACATGCATACATGCATACATGCATGCATACATGCATACATGCATACATACATGCATGCATACATGCATACATGCATACATACATGCATGCATACATGCATACATGCATACATACATGCATACATACATGCATACATGCATACATACATGCATGCATACATGCATACATACATGCATACATGCATACATACATGCATGCATACATGCATACATGCATACATACATGCATGCATACATGCATACATGCATACATACATGCATGCATACATGCATACATGCATACATACATGCATACATACATGCATACATGCATACATACATGCATACATACATGCATACATGCATACATACATACATACATGCATACATGCATGCATACATACATGCATACATACATGCATACATGCATACATACATACATGCACACCTGGACTTAAATTTCCAACTGGTCACTTTATAATTTTAACACTGGACTCAACACCAACACTTTAATAATAATTTATGGTCTTTTCTTTGTTTACTTGACGAATGTTTTTATTGTTGTTATAATTATTTGGTTGTCTTTATACTGTCTTTTTTATCTATTTTTACTTTTTTTTCTTGCTAAAACTGCTGCTGGAACTTTCAATTTCCTCGCGGGAGTCATCCCAAAAGGATTAATAAAGAAAAGTCTAAGTCTAAGTCCATATCTATTCATTATCATCCATACAGCCCAGTTTAATATGTAACTTAATTGTATTCAACTAGAAGGGGGTCCCTAGTCTGCCTCTCTTCCAGCTTAAGGGTCCTTGGCCTTAAAACGTTGGCCCCTGCTTTAAATAACCGACAGATTAAATGATAAATGAAAGCCCGAGGGATTTGTGTGTGTGTGTGTGTGTGTGTGTGTGTGTGTGTGTGTGTGTGTACCTCTGTGTAAGGTGTAGTTGGTCTCTCCTCGCAGCGTGGCGTTGCAGCTTCCTGTCTGCGGGTCACAGGGACACTGGTCGTCACAGCGACACACCTGAGCGCAGGACGGCCCGAAGAAACCCAGAGGACACGCTGACACAGACACACACATTAAGCATGTGAAAAGCATCGAATAATTACTCTTTTTTTTTTCCAATGAGATATTTCAAATTTACACTCGGACTTGGATGAAGACACATTTGGTGCAACGTGGTGTAACTGCTGATGTTATAGCGCGACGCAGTTCTACCTTGTTCACAGGTGTCGCCGTGGAAACCAGAGGGGCAGGCGCAGCGTCCGTGGACAGGGTCGCAGGAACCGCCGTTAAAACAAGCACAGGTTTGATTGCAGCCGTCGCCATAGAAACCTGGGAGGCACTCTGTAAATAAGAGGAGAAATCAATACATGTGCACATCATGAAGGGTTTTCCCTCAGGGTTGAAATGTTGAAACCCCCTCCCCAATGTAAATGTAATGGACTGTTCTTATATCGCGCTTTTCAGGTCTTAACAACCACTCAAAGCAATTTTACATCATACAGGAACCATTCACCGTTCACACACACTCACACACATTCACACACAGTGGCCGAGGCTGCCGTACAGGTGCCACCTGCTCATCACTCCGATGGGTTCAGTGTCTTCCCCTAGACACTTCGACATGCAACTGCAGGGGATTAGGACCCCCCCTGGAGGGATTGAACCACCAACCTTCCGATTGGCAGGCTACCTCCCTACCACTGGTCCACAGCCGCTACTTGTAGCCGCTACTTGCTACTTGTAGCCGCTACTTGTAGCCGCTTCTTGTAGCCGCTACTTGTAGCCGCTACTTGTAGCCGCTACTTGTAGCCGCTACTTGTGCTACTAAGTCTACTTTTCGGATCTTTACAGATCGCTTATAGATCTCAACATTTCCGAGGCAGCTTCATTTCCCGAAGAAATAAGACGGAGGGACTGAGGAAACAGTCTCGGGCAGTCCGGAGCTTTTTTGTTTGTGTGTGTGTGTGTGTGTGTGTGTGTGTGTGTGAGATTACCTTGGCTGCAGTTCTTTCCTCTCCACCCAGCATCACAGACACAACCGCCTGCAACACAGAGGACACACACAAAAGACGTGAAACATTGCAGATACACACTGAGTCAACTTGACCCCAGTAACATAAGTAGAATTAACGCCTTGCGGTCCGTCATGTCTGCCTTATAATTTATATGATTGTATTCTTGGCGGCTCATGGATGCTTGGCACACATAACCTGGCAACACAGAAGATCTCAGTCACCACAGATTTAAGATAAGAGTCACCAATTCAGTATCCGACCAAATGTCTTCTTCCCTTCTGTTCCTGAGTTATGGCGTTTATTAACGGCCAGGAAAGTGTTTTTGGAGAGAATTTTGTCCTTGCTTCACCATTATATCCTATTAGACATTAATTTGGGTGAAATGTTAGTCATAATTAGCATATACATTCTTGAGTTATAGGTCTAATCAGTTCATCCTTGAGTCCAAGTGGACTTTTGTGCCAAATTTGAAGAAATGCCCTCCAGGGGGGTCCTAAAATATAGCGTTCACGAGAATGGGATGGACGGACGGACGGACGACCCAAAAACACAATGCCTCCGGCCACGGCTGTCACATACGGATGACAGGATTAGGGCCACTGGTGAAAAATGTATGTGAGTTCTGACTTTATTCCCAGAATTCTGACTTTTGAATTCTGACTTTAATCTCAGAATTCTGACTTTAATCTCAGAATTCTGACTTTAATCTCAGAATTCTGGGAATAAAGTCAAAACTCACATACATTTTTCACCAGTGGCCCTAATCCTCTTCCGTAGTCACAAGCCTGGAGGCATGAAAAGAATAATCCTGTTTTTCGTCCACATGTACACTCACCGGCGGTGCAGACACCGTGAGGGCCGCAGGTCGGCGGCCGACACACCAGAGACTCACATTCTGTGCCCTCCCAGCCCCGGTGACACCGACAGCGTCCGTTCACACAGTCTCCGTGCCCGTTGCAGTTCTCCGGCTGGCAGCGCCGCTGGTGAACACACAAGATGGTGGAGACGGGCCGAGCACAGCGCCACCTGCTGTCTGGAGCACTGGTAGGAGAAGATGAACGGCGGAGAGCATCAGACGACAGATCTAAGAGCACCTGAGCTCCAAAAAAAACATTAGAGCTTTTTCTCTTTAAAAAGGTGCCTTGCCACACATATTTAATTACTTTGTGGTAATGTCTGCAGTTCTACCATGGACTCTGTAACAGCTTTTGTGGAAAAAATACCTTGGTTACCTTGTTTCAAGCCATGCTAGTTTAGTGTGGCATTTGGGGCACCTATTCAACCAGTTAAGATACTGTTGAGCCAATGGAGCCTGGCTTTCCTTTACCCACCTGATGAATATTAATGAGGAGGTAGCTGTTCATTTTCACGCACACACACACACACACACACACACAAACACACACACACACACACAAAAATTCAACTAAAAACGGTTTTGTGTGGCAGGGCACCTTTAAAGATATTTTTTTAGGCCTTTATTGACAGGACAGCTGAAGACATGAAAGGGAAGAGAAGGGGGACTGACACGCTGCAAAGGGCCGTAAGGTTGGAGTCGAACCAGGGCCCGCTGCGTCGAGGAGTAAACCTCTATATATATGGGCACCCGCTCTACCAACTGAGCTATCCGGGCGCCCTAGATCTTTCTCTTAAATCACATCATCATTCAAAATTCTGTTTTGTCCTTATTCTGAAAAAGACAACATTCCTCTAATGTCTAAAGGCTAATGAAAGTGAATTTTCCACCAAAGGGATTTTCTCAGAGTGTTCCAGCAATGGAGGACTTGTTGGAGCGTGTGAACTAGGGGTGTACAAAAAAAGAAAAAAAATTAATTGATTCCTATTTTTTTTTTTTTCTTTTTGTAATGGTGTGTATACTATCACATGGGAAAAGTAACTACATGTACATACTGTGACTCGTTTATTTAACCTCGGGTCAAATTGACCCGAATCCTAAATGTTCTTTTTTCCCCAAAATAACATGATTGATTCCACCCAACGCTTTTGCCACACAAATCTCTACTTTCATTAATTTTGGGGCGTCTTATTCAATTTTATAGCATTGTAAAACAAATGGAAGTGTTTTTGAAATAGTATTGAGTAAAAGTTGACATATTCCAGTCTGTGATTATCATCAACATCCATTCCTTTAATTTTAGTCTCAATAATTCCTAATTTCTGCTTTTCTAACTCAAACATTAGGTATCATTTCCTAGAAATGAAGTTTATTGACCATAAATTCCAAAAATAACTGTAAAGTTACTAAGTTAGTGTTACGAAGTGTTGAAAACGCCAAAAAAAAATGACAAACATTGAAACAAAGTGTCAAAACTGTTGGAAAAAAGGGGCAAAAATGTAATAAAAAGTTCAAAAATCGATAAAAAGCTTCAACAAAAGTGTTGATTTTCAATTTTGACGGAAGACGACACGAGGGTTACCTGAGAATCGAATCTTGACATTTTCTGACTGGTGCACCCCCCGTGTGAACACCCCGTCCTTCAACCAGCTTCTAGAAAAGGTCGCCTCATACCCCCAAAAAAAAAGCGTTAACATCCAAGTCTTTGATCATGTTTTAACGTAGCTGTGTTTCTCCTCCTTTTCCTTTGGCCGTGCATCTCTGCCGCAGCACTGCAGACTGTCGGCTGGTTGGTCTGTGCAGAGTAACCATAGCAACGCACAGAGCTGACCGTGAGCCGTTGACAGGCAAGAGGCCGCGAACTGTCACAAACTGCAGTAAAAAGCCCGATTGAGACGCAGATTCTGAACGTGTCTCCAAACAATGCTTCTAAAAATGAATAACAACGGCATATCACACGTCAATTGTTGTTCCTACCCTCACCAATGGTTATGAAGGCTGGGTCATGACCGAAAGAACGAGATCCAGGGTACAAGCGGCCGAAATGGGTTTCCTCAAGGGGGGCTGGCGTCTCCCCTTAGAGATAGGGTGAGAAGCTGTCCTCCCGAGAGGAGCTCGATGTCCCTTCACGCTGGGAGCCAGTTGAGGTGGTTCCATCTGGGGGAGGCCTCCTGGGGCGGTCCCTAGGGAGGTGGTCCAGGGACGTCCAGCTGGGAGGAGGCCTCGGGGAAGACCCAGGACTAGGTGGAGGGACGTCCAGCTGGGAGGAGGCCTCGGGGAAGACCCAGGACTAGGTGGAGGGATGTCCAGCTGGGAGGAGGCCTCGGGAAGACCCAGGACTAGGTGGAGGGATTATATCTCCAACCTGGCCTGGAAACGCCTCGGGATCCCCCAGTCGGAGCTGGTTGATGTGGCTCGGGAAAGGGAAGTTTGGGGTCCCCTACTGGAGCTGCTGCCCCCGAGACCCGATACCGGATAAGCAGATGGAGATGGATGGATATCACACGTCTTAATTTGGAATGCTTCATTTGGAAAACATCCAAACAGAATACGCTGTTTAAATGACCCATATTACATTCAGATTGTTGTCATATTAATGTGCATGTCTATGTATCCATGTGAATGTATTCATTGCAACATGTCATGCTAGAGAATAAGAAGGCCTTTCTGCTAGGGTTGAATACAAGGTCTCAATTCTTACCTACCGGTACCTGAAAGATCTACTCCGCCCTCTCACTACAACACGATCCCTCCGCTCAAAAAACTCCTCCTACTCCCCAGAACTAAGCTCAGCACCATGGGTGATCGAGCCTTCTGGTCCCCTACCCCCCGACCCTCTGAGGGCACCACAAACTATTGAGACCTTTAAAAAAAGGACTATCAATCAAAATGTATTTATATCGCACTTTACAGCAACAAACAAACAATAAAATCTTGAAATCTATTCTAAAACGCACAGGGAGCCAGTGCAGGGTGTAGAGAACAGGAGCGATGTGTGCACGTCTAGATGTGTGCACGTCTAGATGTGTGCACGTCTAGATGTGTGCACGTCTAGATGTGTGCACGTCTAGATGTGTTTGTTAAAAAGCGAGCAGCAGCAGCATTTTGCACAAGTTGGAGGCGTGAGATGGACGTCGACTAAAAACATTTCTTTTTAGCAGAACCTATGAGTTTTAACCTTGCACAATAATGTCATTGCACTATTTATTTGTATTTTAAACTGATGTTTTTACCTTGCTGTTATGATCTTACCTGTAGCACTTTGAGGTTTGTCCTATATGTAAAGTGCATTACAAATAAAATGTATTATTATTATTATAATAAAGTACAGAGTGGAAGGCTAACCAATGATCAGAGGGGTAGCTGGCCAATGAGCCGTCAGTCACATAGGTGGAAGACCCGCCTCCGTCCAGATTGATGGCATTGATGACTCCGTAGCTCTTCAGAGCCTCGGCCACCTCCCACAGATTCATACTGAAACAGACATGAAGTGCAGAATGAAATGGAAACGCTGGAGACAAACACTGTGTTCAGAAATCTTTTTAGTACTTTTCGTTGTTTGACAGACAAAAAAGACAAAAAAAACAAGCTTTTTGCACTTTGGGTTTCTGTTTAAATGATGATTTGAAGATAATGTAAACTTACATTGTGATTGGGTCTATACAGGGCTTGTTCGGGGTAATACAGCCATAAATTAAATATGAATTAAATATTATTGACCATAAATTGGGATTTATGGTCAATAAACCTCATTTATAGGAAATGATACCTAATGTTTGAGTTAGAAAAGCAGAAATTAGGAATTATTGAGACTAAAATTAAAGGAATGGATGTTGATGATAATCACAGACTGGAATATGTCAACTTTTACTCAATACTATTTCAAAAACACTTCCATTTGTTTTACAATGCTATAAAATTGAATAAGACGCCCCAAAATTAATGAAAGTAGAGATTTGTACTTGGCAAAGAGCGTTGGGTGGAATCAATCATGTTATTTTGGGGAATTAAAAAGAACATTGATATAGGACAACATGAGGACAACATGAGGACAACATGAGGACAACATGAGGGCAACATGAGGGCAACATGGGGACAACATGGGGACAACATGAAGACACCATGAGGACAACATTAGGGGGGCAACAAGAGGGCAACATGGGGACAACATGAGGACAACATGAGGGCAACATGAGGGCAACATGGGGGGGACAACATGGGGACAACATGAGGGGGCAACATGAGGGGCAACATGGGGACAACATGGGGACAACATGAGGACAACATGAGGGCAACATGAGGGCAACATGGGGACAACATGAGGACAACATGAGGACAACATGAGGACAACATGGGGACAACATGAGGACAACATGAGGGCAACATGAGGACAACATGGGGACAACATGAGGACAACATGAGGGCAACATGGGGACAACAACATGAGGACAACATGAGGGCAACATGAGGACAACATGGGGACAACATGAGGACAACATGGGGACAACATGAGGACAACATGAAGACAACATGGGGACAACATGAGGACAACATGGGGACAACATGAGGACAACATGAGGACAACATGAAGACAACATGAGGACAACATGAGGGTTAAAGAAATGAAAACAACCCAGAGCAGTTTTGTCTCCTATCCCAGAATGCATCTGTGGTGTAGCCAATGCAAGACTAGTTATAATAAACATTCATCTTTACTTCATTTTTCTGATTGAACTCTTTTTAGCACGAGTGAGACAGAGATGACGGAAGGAGACAAAGTAAAAGACGGAGAGAGCCTGAGAGGGATAGAGCATAAACACAAGCTGAATGTAACAGTGATGAATGGGGGTGCAGGGAAAGGCATGTTAACCTCTGACAGGGTTTGTTTGTGAGAACTAATACACTCAGGTCACCTCAACCCGCTAAGATCTCTCCACCGATCAGTTGTATTGATCCGCCTCTCCCTTGCAGTCTCTGTGCTGCAGGCCTGCAGGAGATTAATGTGTTGTCTTAAATGACCTGGCCTTGAAAAGCACAACACAGTCTGACATGTCTGAACATGTCTGCCGCTGCCCTCTGTATATCTCCACTCAATATCTACCCCATCTTTGCTCAATAAAACATGTTAAAGTCAGCTCGGTCCGATCGACAACCTCCTGCTCACAGACCTCTCCGTCTCTTTAGAGAAAACAGCAGCGTGCAGTCTTGACTTTCAGCCCTTCCATTTATTTTAAGGCTGATTATTTTCATTGTTGATTAATCTCCAAAAAAAGTCGATTAGTTTCTGGATGAATGGATTAGTCGTCCGAGACCATAGAAAAACAGTCTCGAGTCCGGGCTCGAGTCCTACAGCCCTGTCATATGTTTTCTCTCGTCCACATCTGTGCCGGCTCTCTTCTTTCCTGCCCAGAGGGAGACCGACTCTTTCATCAACTTACTGGGTGGTAAATACAAAACACATTACTTCCATTTTCTTTGTTTCACTGGCTAGATGTTTAGAAGAGAACTTATTCTTACCCCCTTGCTCCAGTCTGCCCGTCGATGTGAAACAGGATCACTTTGCCCTCGGCGTCGTGGCCCACCGCGGTCCTGGCCGACACCACGTCCACAAATGTTTGGAATTTCCCTGTGAAATTACAACAAAGGAGCTGGAATCAACAGGTCTTGGTAAACCTTTTCCATAGAAACGGAACCACTGTTGGGAGTATCAGCTGAACATGCTATGGACTGACGGACACAGTTTACAACTCTTCAAAATCGGACCACTGAGGAGACGGAAGAGGAACCAAAGAAACACGCAACAACTCAATAATTAGAGCCACATTGCACTGTTGGGTTTCAATAATGATCAAAGGTCACAGACGGGGTTCTCGACTGTAAAACTAATTCAACATGCATCATTCAGGGCCCTATCTTGCACCACCTTTGCTACAGGGCTGTAGTCAAGACCACCTTAGTCGAGTCCAAGACAAGTCCAAGGCCAGGACTAGTCGAGTCCAAGTCAAGACCGAGTCCAAAGAGGTTCGAGTCCAAGACAAGACCGAGTCCAAAGAGGTTCGAGTCCAAGACAAGACCGAGTCCAAAGAGGTTCGAGTCCAAGACAAGACCGAGTCCAAAGAGGTTTGAGTCCAAGACAAGACCGAGTCCAAAGAGGTTCGAGTCCAAGTCAAGACCGAGTCCAAAGAGGTTCAAGTCCAAGACAAGACCGAGTCCAAAGAGGTTCGAGTCCAAGACAAGACCGAGTCCAAAGAGGTTCGAGTCCAAGTCAAGACCGAGTCCAAAGAGGTTCAAGTCCAAGACAAGACCGAGTCCAAAGAGGTTCGAGTCCAAGTCAAGACCGAGTCCAAAGAGGTTCGAGTCCAAGACAAGACCGAGTCCAAAGAGGTTCGAGTCCAAGACAAGACCGAGTCCAAAGAGGTTCGAGTCCAAGTCAAGACCGAGTCCAAAGAGGTTCGAGTCCGAGACAAGACCGAGTCCAAAGAGGTTCGAGTCCAAGACAAGACCGAGTCCAAAGAGGTTCAAGTCCAAGACAAGACCGAGTCCAAAGAGGTTCGAGTCCAAGACAAGACCGAGTCCAAAGAGGTTCGAGTCCAAGACAAGACCGAGTCCAAAGAGGTTCGAGTCCAAGTCAAGACCGAGTCCAAAGAGGTTTGAGTCCAAGTTAAGACCGAGTCCAGGACAGAATAAAGGTCTTATGCATAACAGTATTAAGACAATCATTTTGGGTTTCCCTTTCCCTCCAATATTATTATCAACATAATAAAGACACCTGGACTCGGTCCAGACCAAAAACCATATTGGGCAAGACCAGTGACCGAGACAAGTCCGAGTCCAAATACTATTGAGTCTGAGACAAGTCCGAGACCATAGAAAAACTGTCTTGAGTCCGGACTCAAGTCCAAGACCGGACTCGAGTACTACAGCCCTGCTTTGCTAGTTTAAGACCAACACAGTTGTCAATTTCCCGTCCAGGGCCCACGTCGTTTACATACACACCTGCGCCCATGGGCGTGGGGGTCTTACAGGGAGGTGTGTTCAGGTGCCTTTGTGGTCTATGGTCAGTAACGCCGCATTTCATTGTTATTTTATTTTACCGCATTAGTAACATGCGACAAGGTTCGTGCACACTATGCCTGTTACACACAGCTTAGCTAAGCCGCCATCACAAGCCGCCATCATAACAGCAATGCACCGAGGTCCAAATGCGCCTGGCTTTTAACCCTCATGCTGTAAAATTGACCCGTTTTCCTATATCAATGTTCTTTTTAATTCCCCAATTGTAATTACCCAAAATAACACGACTGATTCCCACAATGCTCTTTCATTTAGACAGCGATATGTTGTTGACCGACTGTTGCGGCATTATGTAAACGATGATAGATCAGTTCTGGGAAAACTCCTCCTCATTTGTTATATAACATGTCTGTAACAATAAAAGGTGCTTGCAGTTATAAAAGTTGATGTGAACTTTTGGCTTAATCTTGTTCCTGTTAATCAAACATGGCAGTGTCGGGTCACGGACGAGTTTCTGTGTTACGCAAACACGGCGCGGCTCCGAGATGAAGTTATTAAGTTACACTTAATAAGTGCTGAACTCGAGCTGATCCAGTTGCAGTGCTGAGGTCAGGTTCAGTGATCCTGGACAAGGGGAGAGGGGGTTTGGAAAGAAGCATTGGTGAGTTATTGTAACTGTCTATTCAGGGGAAAACGTTGATTATCTCTGGAAAGATAAACCTGGTTTATTGGCAGTCTGCGTCTGTCACTTTGGCAACTTATGCCCTAAAACCAAGGGCATAACTTTCGGGTTCAACATGTCTGCATGTATTGAAACAAAAGTGACAAAAACATCGGAAGAAGCAACAAAAAGGAAAAAAAATAAATAAATAAAAAGCTGACAAAATTGTCCAAGAAAAACCCTTGCAAAAGGCGTCAAAAAGTAAAAAAAAAAAAAAAAAAAACTTGAAAAACACGACAAAAAAAGGTAAAAAAAAACAGCAAAAATTGTAAAAAAAACAACAACAACTGAAAAACTTAAAAAATGAACAACAAATTCGGAAAAAGCCCAGCTCGGATTATATACCCCCCCCCCCCCCTGTAAATTAGGCACAAATGTTGCTGTTTTATTCCATTCGCCACGCATCCCGCCACCCGGGAGCATCACAAGCGGAGCGTAATTTTGTCTGCCGGACTCGAGCTTGAGCCCTTATTAGGTGGAATAACAAGTATTATCTTGAGTGGCTGCACCTGGTGGAATATAGTCTATATATCCACCATCTTCTACTTCCGGGATTGCTCCGTTGCTGCCGGAAAAAGAAGGTCTGGCAAAACGAGACTATGTGGAATCCACTTATTATTCCTCTTATTTAGTTTTATTCATCATTCTCATAAGTCACTTATTTATTATTTACTATTAAGTCATCATTCCCATTCTCATATCTCACTTATTATTTACTATTAAGTCATCATTCCCATTCTCATATCTCACTTATTATTTACTATTAAGTCATCCAAAACTGTTCATATTAAGTCAATATTTATAACATAATACTATTTATCCCAGTATTTACTATTAAGTCATCATTCCATTCTCATATCTCCATTATTTAAATATTTTTTCATATTGCATTTACTATTAAGCATTGCATTCATGCCTTATATTTACTTTAAGTCATCATTCCCATTAGGGGGGATCTGTATATATTTAGTGTGTCATCATATTAGTGTGTATATATATATATTATGTATTCATCATTTGGTTCCTGTTTTGTATGTAATATAATAACATGATACTATTTTATCAGTGTCCTTTGCAGCAACATTTAAATAATTTTTTTTAACCTGAAAAATGCCTCTCTATATTGTTTCTGTTTATATGTATATATTAGTGTCATACCTGACATATATAAATATTGTTTGGTTGATTCTAAGATGTCTGATGTTCCAAAGAAAAAATTCCTTTAAACAGCATTCTGATTCTGTCCCTTTAAACAGCACACGTTTCATGGCAACCCTCAGCGTATCTAGAAATTACCCGGAGGAGTTGTACTGTATGCGAGAGGAACATCGGTTCTTTTATTATATAATGTGTTGGTCAGTTTGTCCGCTTGACAAATCACCTTTTGCAGCAATAAAATTGAAGGTACACAAACAGAGAAATGTTTCTTTTTAGATAAAACAGATGTTGACAAAGTTTCCTTTTGGGGACGTCATTTGAAATTGGGAAAACTTGGAAAAAAGGTTATAAATTTAACGTATTGCAATATGTTTAACCCTCGTGTTGTCTTCACCTTCGGGACCTTCACGTGTCCCTCGGGTCAAATTGACCCGGGACTTATTTGGGGTTTTAAACAATTCTGAAATAAAAAATATATATTAGCAAATATTGTCTTTTATCTCAATTTCCAACAGCTGAGATAACATCTATGTTTAGGGAATGCATCAGTCTCTACTAGCACACAATTAAACATGGAAGTGGGGTTAGTTTTTTATCATAAGGTTATAATTCATGTTAAAAATCCACTATGGAAACAACATAAGTGTCATATCCAGAATAATGTTCTGAGTCAGGAATACATGTTTATCACAGGAAATAAGGAGAGGACGCTGATTTCAGGTAGAAAACATGGAACTTGGACCATTTTTCTTCTTGTAAAAATTTGAAATGGGTTACTTTGACCTGAATACCACACAAGGGATAAAATCTCAATTATATCGTATCGTGATGATATCATACAGTGAGGAGTCTGGTGATTCCCCCCCTAAACAAAAGGAAACTCCGGACCTGATTTTTCAGACATTGTCCAGAGTTCGTAACAGGAAACGGCTGAGTTTGACTCAATCTTAACAACGTCTTCATTTTTTTTCTGATTAATTCCTCCTCGTTGTGTTTGATTGGCCAGAAACGCCGTCGACTCTTCCAGACTGCAAACGCTGCGGGCTGACAGGAAGTAGTTTCCCTGTGAATGTGAATGTACAGTACGTACCCGTCTCCTGGGTCTTGTCGCACTCGGCCTCCAGGCTCTGGTTGATGTAGACCTATCCACCTGTATATTCTATTTTTTACAGCCACACCACACCGCTGACCAGCTGGACGAACGGGTTGGACTGGTCCAGAACCTCGTCCTGGGACAGATACCTACAGGGACGGAGGGGAGACAGAACAGCAGGATGGTTTATTACCATTTAATGAAGATTTTATATATACACCCTAATATATAACAGTAACGCTCACATTATGTCTATAGTAACAGCCATCTGTATATTTATTCATAGTACATATTCACCTGTAAACTCTGTTATAGTAACAGCCATTTGTATTTTATATTCATTGTACATATCTGTAGAAATTCTATTTATAGTAATATTCATTTGTATATTATATTCAGTACATATCCACCTGTATATTATTTCATATCCACAGTATTATATTTAGTACATATCCACCTGTATATTATATTTAGTACATATCCACCTGTATATTATATTTAGTACATATCCACCTGTATATTATATTTATTCAGTACATATCCACCTGTATATTATATTCAGTACATATCCAGCTGTATATTATATTTATATTCCAGCCATATCCAGTATATTATATTTAGTACATATCCATCTGTATATTATATTCAGTACATATCCACCTGTATATTATATTCAGTACATATCCACCTGTATATTATATTCAGTACATATCCACCTGTATATTATATTTAGTACATATCCACCTGTATATTATATTCAGTACATATCCACCTGTATATTATATTTAGTACATATCCACCTGTATATTATATTTAGTACATATCCAGCTGTATATTATATTCAGTACATATCCACCTGTATATTATATTCAGCCTGTATATTATATTTAGTACATATCCACCTGTACATATCCACCTGTATATTATATTCAGTACATATCCAGCTGTATATTATATTTAGTATTTAGTACATATCCACCTGTATATTATATTCAGTACATATCCACCTGTATATTATATTTAGTACATATCCACCTGTATATTATATTTAGTACATATCCACCTGTATATTATATTCAGTACATATCCACCTGTATATTATATTTAGTACATATCCAGCTGTATATTATATTTAGTACATATCCACCTGTATATTATATTTAGTACATATCCACCTGTATATTATATTTAGTACATATCCACCTGTATATTATATTTAGTACATATCCACCTGTATATTATATTCAGTACATATCCACCTGTATATTATATTTAGTACTGTATATTATATTCAGTACATATCCACCTGTATATTATATTCAGTACATATCCACCTGTATATTATATTATCCAGTATATTATATTCATATCCACCTGTATATTATATTATCCAGTACATATCCACCTGTATATTATATTTAGTACATATCCACCTGTATATTATATTCAGTACATATCCACCTGTATATTATATTTAGTACATATCCACCTGTATATTATATTTAGTACATATCCACCTGTATATTATATTTAGTACATATCCACCTGTATATTATATTTAGTACATATCCAGCTGTATATTATATTTAGTACATATCCACCTGTATATTATATTCAGTACATATCCACCTGTATATTATATTCAGTACATATCCACCTGTATATTATATTTAGTACATATCCACCTGTATATTATATTTAGTACATATCCACCTGTATATTATATTTAGTACATATCCACCTGTATATTATATTCCAGTACATATCCACCTGTATATTATATTTAGTACATATCCACCTGTATATTATATTTAGTACATATCCACCTGTATATTATATTTAGTACATATCCAGCTGTATATTATATTTAGTACATATCCACCTGTATATTATATTTAGTACATATCCACCTGTATATTATATTTAGTACATATCCACCTGTATATTATATTCAGTACATATCCACCTGTATATTATATTTAGTACATATCCACCTGTATATTATATTCAGTACATATCCACCTGTATATTATATTTAGTACATATCCCACCTGTATATTATATTTAGTACATATCCAGTACATATCCACCTGTATATTATATTTAGTACATATCCACCTGTATATTATATTTAGTACATATCCACCTGTATATTATATTCAGTACATATCCACCTGTATATTATATTTAGTACATATCCACCTGTATATTATATTCAGTACATATCCACCAGTACATGTATATTATATTCAGTACATATCCACCTGTATTCAGTACATATCCAGCTGTATATTATATTCAGTACATATCCACCTGTATATTATATTTAGTACATATCCACCTGTATATTATATTTAGTACATATCCACCTGTATATTATATTTAGTACATATCCACCTGTATATTATATTTAGTACATATCCACCTGTATATTATATTTAGTACATATCCACCTGTATATTATATTCAGTACATATCCACCTGTATATTATATTCAGTACATATCCACCTGTATATTATATTCAGTACATATCCACCTGTATATTATATTCAGTACATATCCACCTGTATATTATATTCAGTACATATCCACCTGTATATTATATTCAGTACATATCCACCTGTATATTATATTTAGTACATATCCAGCTGTATATTATATTCAGTACATATCCAGCTGTATATTATATTCAGTACATATCCACCTGTATATTATATTCAGTACATATCCACCTGTATATTATATTTAGTACATATCCACCTGTATATTATATTCAGTACATATCCAGCTGTATATTATATTCAGTACATATCCAGCTGTAAATCTTGCTCACAATACTAGTTATCTATATATTATATTCATAGGACAAATCTATCTGTAAAATTCTGTTTATAATAGTATTCATTTCTATATTTATTCAGTACATATCCATGTCCTGCACTCATGGAACCAGTGTATATCCTGCACCGGCTGCTATTGCACTTCTGGTTAGACCCAAACTGCATTTGGTTGCCTGTGTATTGACACTAAAATTGAATCTAATCTAATCTAATCTAATCTAATCTAATCTAATAGGCTAGCACCAGGGGATATCTCAACAATTATCGGATTAACAATGCACCATAAATCAGTTAAAAATGGATTTAAATGTGTGAAGATTACAACTGGTTGGGATTAAAAATGAATCGCGATGCAATTTTGAAACATCCTAGAGCGTAATCTACTTCAGATTACTCTTGTTTGACTTCAGACGTTACCACACCTTCTTAGTTCATTTATTTGAAGAGATTGTTTTCTATTTATTTAGTTATTTTGATTTGGGATTTGTTTTGTAAAAGTCCTTTTTTTTGATATTTGAGATAAAATACAATTTGAGTTGCACATTTAATAAGATGACACATCTGTTATTTTTGCACAGTTTATATAAATAAAAGGAATATTTGTCTGCAGCTCATTCTGTGGAAAAAATGTGAGAACATCGTAACATGTCCGATGGTAAATTGAGAGTACCGTTACATCCTTAATGGACTGCTATGAGATTTAGTGCAGACACTCCTTTTCCCCTTAGGATGAACTGTTATAACTTTGGTGATCTTCTGACTTATTTACCTAGCTTTTATTTAGCTTCATGATCAGGTCCAAACTTCCCTTTGACTATTTAAACACCATAGAAATGGCAACAAAGAGAGCTGCACTGCATGCACTAAATGAACAGGGAACAGAGAATTTTTGAGGGTTTTTGACAAATCCCTCAAATTTTGTTAAAACAATTACTCCAAAATTTGTCTGGAAAAACTCTGAGCCTACTCTGCAGGAAGCCACAGACGCAGTTACACAACTCTGACCGCTCGCTGCGACCTCTCTGGTTATTTTTATATAATAATTTCACCTACACTCAGGCTGAGAAATCACCTTACCTTACACACCATAACCTTTAAAGTGTTTCTTACAGTGCGTAGTTTGAGGATTTCTAAGTATTGACAACAACACTGTCGGCACGTCCACACGACACAAGCTTTCCGTGATAGCGCACAGCCCCCCCTCCTCCACGCACTTGCTAGTAGCCAAGGAGGACACGGAGGATTAAAAAGAACATGAAGAGATCTTCACTTGAGTTTCTGCGTGCGAAAGTCGCCGGTAGACCCAATCTTCTAAACTCAGTTTTACAGAGAGTTGTGTGGTTGTTGCGTTTACAGTCTTAATTAACTTTTGGCAACTACTTACGATGTAACGGACGTTCATTAATATCAAAAAGTTACGCATTAAAGCTTAAAGGGCCCTATCTTGCACACGGGGCAGCAGGTGCAAAGACGCCAGTGTATCTGCTATTTTAAGACCAACGCAGTTGTTAATTTTCCGTCCCGCACCCATGTCGTTCAAATAGAAAATGCACATGCGCCCGTCTTTGCGCCCATGGGCGTGCTGGTCTTACAGGGAGGTGTGTTCAGGTGCATTCTGGGCGTGCTGGTCTTACAGGGAGGTGTGTTCAGGTGCAGTCTGGGCGTGCTGGTCTTACAGGGAGGTGTGTTCAGGTGCAGTCTGGGCGTGCTGGTCTTACAGGGAGGTGTGTTCAGGTGCATTCTGGG
Organism: Etheostoma perlongum; assembly: GCA_026937815.1. Taxonomy (NCBI): domain Eukaryota; kingdom Metazoa; phylum Chordata; class Actinopteri; order Perciformes; family Percidae; genus Etheostoma; species Etheostoma perlongum. The sequence continues at coordinate 2,647,066 of CM049376.1, forward strand.
CATGCTGTTCTTACAGGGTGGTGTGTTCAGGTGCAGTCTGGGCGTGCTGGTCTTACATTGTTCAGGTGCATTCTGGGCATGCTGTTCTTACATGGTGGTGTGTTCAGGTGCAGTCTGGGCGTGCTGGTCTTACAGGGAGGTGTGTTCAGGTGCATTCTGGGCATGCTGTTCTTACAGGGTGGTGTGTTCAGGTGCAGTCTGGGCGTGCTGGTCTTAATGGGAGGTGTGTTCAGGTGCATTCTGGGCGTGCTGGTCTTACAGGGAGGTGTGTTCAGGTGCAGTCTGGGCGTGCTGGTCTTACAGGGAGGTGTGTTCAGGTGCAGTCTGGGCGTGCTGGTCTTACAGGGAGGTGTGTTCAGGTGCATTCTGGGCATGCTGTTCTTACAGGGTGGTGTGTTCAGGTGCAGTCTGGGCGTGCTGGTCTTACAGGGAGGTGTGTTCAGGTGCATTCTGGGCATGCTGTTCTTACATGGTGGTGTGTTCAGGTGCAGTCTGGGCGTGCTGGTCTTACAGGGAGGTGTGTTCAGGTGCATTCTGGGCATGCTGTTCTTACAGGGTGGTGTGTTCAGGTGCAGTCTGGGCGTGCTGGTCTTAATGGGAGGTGTGTTCAGGTGCAGTCTGGGCGTGCTGGTCTTAATGGGAGGTGTGTTCAGGTGCATTCTGGGCGTGCTGGTCTTACAAGGAGGTGTGTTCAGGTGCAGTCTGGGCGTGCTGGTCTAACAGGGAGTTGTGTTCAGGTGCAGTCTGGGCGTGCTGGTCTTACAGGGAGGTGTGTTCAGGTGCATTCTGGGCGTGCTGGTCTTACAAGGAGGTGTGTTCAGGTGCAGTCTGGGCGTGCTGGTCTAACAGGGAGTTGTGTTCAGGTGCAGTCTGGGCGTGCTGGTCTTACAGGGAGGTGTGTTCAGGTGCACTCTGGGCGTGCTGGTCTTACAGGGTGGTGTGTTCAGGTGCAGTCTGGGCGTGCTGGTCTTACAGGGAGGTGTGTTCAGGTGCATTCTGGACGTGCTGGTCTTACAGGTGTGTTCAGGTGCATTCTGGGCGTGCTGGTCTTACAGGGAGGTGTGTTCAGGTGCAGTCTGGGCGTGCTGGTCTTACAGGGAGGTGTGTTCAGGTGCATTCTGGGCGTGCTGGTCTTACAGGGAGGTGTGTTCAGGTGCAGTCTGGGCGTGCTGGTCTTACAGGAGGTGTGTTCAGGTGCAGTCTGGGCGTGCTGGTCTTACAGGGAGGTGTGTTCAGGTGCATTCTGGGCGTGCTGGTCTTAAAGGGAGGTGTGTTCAGGTGCATTCTGGGCGTGCTGGTCTTACAGGGAGGTGTGTTCAGGTGCAGTCTGGGCGTGCTGGTCTTACAGGGAGGTGTGTTCAGGTGCATTCTGGGCGTGCTGGTCTTACAGGGAGGTGTGTTCAGGTGCAGTCTGGGCGTGCTGGTCTTACAGGGAGGTGTGTTCAGGTGCAGTCTGGTCTTACAGGGAGGTGTGTTCAGGTGCATTCTGGGCGTGCTGGTCTTACAAGGAGGTGTGTTCAGGTGCACTCTGGGCGTGCTGGTCTTACAGGGAGGTGTGTTCAGGTGCAGTCTGGGCGTGCTGGTCTTACAGGGAGGTGTGTTCAGGTGCATTCTGGGCGTGCTGGTCTTACAGGGAGGTGTGTTCAGGTGCAGTCTGGGCGTGCTGGTCTTACAGGGAGGTGTGTTCAGGTGCAGTCTGGGCGTGCTGGTCTTACAGGGAGGTGTGTTCAGGTGCAGTCTGGGCGTGCTGGTCTTACAGGGAGGTGTGTTCAGGTGCATTCTGGGCATGCTGTTCTTACAGGGTGGTGTGTTCAGGTGCAGTCTGGGCGTGCTGGTCTTAATGGGAGGTGTGTTCAGGTGCAGTCTGGGCGTGCTGGTCTTACAGGGAGGTGTGTTCAGGTGCATTCTGGGCGTGCTGGTCTTACAAGGAGGTGTGTTCAGGTGCAGTCTGGGCGTGCTGGTCTAACAGGGAGTTGTGTTCAGGTGCAGTCTGGGCGTGCTGGTCTTACAGGGAGGTGTGTTCAGGTGCACTCTGGGCGTGCTGGTCTTACAGGGTGGTGTGTTCAGGTGCAGTCTGGGCATATCGCTATCTTGAGGCAGCAGCGATTGGTTGATTGCATGTTACCACCAAAACACACCTATGATGAATGGAGACACTAAGTACAGCCCTTTTTTCTGTCGTCAAACTAGCAAAAGTGGATTTGGACACGCCTTAAACGCACGCTGTGGCGCTCTGCGGTTGCATCATGGGTGTCTGAGTTTGTCGTTGAAGGTGATCCTCAGACTGACCAGTGTATTGTGGAGTGGGTGGGAGGAGTTGTCCAGGATGGAGTGTACTTTGGACAGTGTCCTCTAAAAGTATACATTTTATTTTGGAAATGTAGTGGAGTAAAAGTGAAAGTTTCCAGATATTTAAATAACAAAGCACAGATACGTAAAAAGGAGTTTAAGGACCCCCAAGTGAAGGAGTTTAAGTACCTTGGGGTAAAACGAAGAATGTGTACTCATGTGTCACATAACAACGCTTGTTATTAGCCGGACGACAGACAGGTTCAGGACAACAAATGACAGGTTGTATCAAGTTTTCGGGTTGGTGTGTGTGTGTGTGTGTGTGTGTGTGTGTGTGTGTATAAGGTGTATACATGTTGATTTTATTTGAGCTTCACTTTCTCTGGGTGTTTGACTGTTGCATCATTCTAGACAGAGTTTACTGACCTCAGGAATCAAACAAACAGGTTAAATGTACCTTTTCATGGTTTACAGAGCTCATGTGTCAGCATGTGTGTGTTGTTTGCGGTGTGGTGTGCAGGTGTTGACCTTGCTGTGGCATTATACATATCCAGTTCTATCCCTGTGGAGGATTCAAGGAATTACTTATTTCTCAATATATTTCTCAAAATCTGCCTTTTAAAGATTTTTATGAGGGCATTTCAGGCCTTTATTTGACAGCTCTATATATGGGCGCCCGCTCTACCAGGTGAGCTACCCGGGCGCCTATCTGTCTTTTTTTTTTTTTAAATGTTGGGGGAATGTTTAGTGAGCAGTATTTGAACACAAGTTTTTTGTGTGTTTTTCATCAGTTAATCTGAAAGCAGGTACACGTTTAGACTGGTGCAACAGTGAGTCATGTTGACATGGACACGTCACCCAGGGGTTGTTTTTCAGCCGTTCATTAAACTGAACCAGACGTTATAAGTTACTGGTCCGTGCAAACAGGAAGTCACTGATTTGCAAATGTGGTTTACGTCAGACAAAAAGGACAGCAGCGCAGTCAAACGTGACGAGAGAGGAGAGTTCGGAGATGTGAGATCGGGTGCAGAGAGACTGGAAGGGGTTTGAAGCTGGGTGATTTAGGCCAGTGTCTTATCAAAATAAAAGCTGTTAAGTTTGTCACTTTTTTTGACATTTCAACACTACGTAACACTAATTTATTAACATTAGTTTTACAGTTATTTTTGGAATTTATGGTCATTAAACTTCATTTATAGGAAATTATACCTAATGTTTGAGTTAGAAAAGCAGAAATTAGGAATTATTGAGACTAAAATTAAAGGAATGGATGTTGATGATAATCACAGACTGGAATATGTCAACTTTTACTCAATACTATTTCAAAACAACCTCCAAATGCTATAAAATTGAATAAGACACCCCAAAATTTTTTGAACATTTTCACCCTGGAGGGAGTTTCCAAAAAACGCAGTTTGTGTGTGGATGAAAGGCCAAAACCCAGAGAAAAAGCTAAAATATCTTGGTAGGTTGTGGACTAGGTAAGTAAAATGTAGCTTAAAGTTTGGGACCATAGATGGAGTTGGAGTCCAGTTATTTGTGCCTAAAAAGGTCTTACCCGAACACCAGGGTGCCGTCCTTCCTGATGCCAAACTGTGCGTTCTGCAGCCCGCCGCTGTCCTGCACCATCCTGCCGTTGCTCACCACGTTGCCCAGACAACGGCCCGTTGACGTGCTGAAGAAGCCGGCGTTCTGGGCGTACAGACACCCAGCAGCCTCGGCCGTTTCCTCCACCTGGGCCCTCTGTCTCATCCCGCAGCCGCCCGGCCCGCCCGGCTCCAACACCGACACCGTCCTCAGAGGGTCGCGGACCGCCGTTATGTGACCTGGGAACAAAGACACGGGGATGTGCATCAGGGACAGAAAGCCAAAACTAACTAGAGCTGCAGAAAAATCCCCCCTAACGATGCACTTGTCTGCTCTGTGTCAATCAACCCCCAAAAAAAATGCTGATCATTCTTCATTTCTAGCTTCTTAACTAAAAGAAGGTGTTCTGCTTTCGCTCTGTAGATCTGAATGTCCTTTGGGTTTTTGGACTGTTGGTCGGACAAAAAAAAAAGACGTCAAAAGACGTCACCTCGACTCAATTTTGTGACATTTTCATAGAATAAACAGATGTATTGATAATACAGATGCTAGGTGGTTATCTCTGGACTGACCAAGCGAGACATTTGAAGACATCACCTTGGACTTTGAGAAACTGGGACGAACCTTTTTAACTATTTTCTGACATTTTATGGACCAATCAATTCACATTCATCTGCAAATGAATCGACAATGAAATGAATTGCTAGATGCAGCCCTAAAACAAACAAATCAGAAGCAGGCGTATAAAGCAACACCACTATTATATTATATCTATTATAATATATATAATAATAAATATTATTATATTATCAGGTTCTTCTGAGCTGCTGATTTATGCTTTAAAAAGTATTGTCGTTGCATTTCCCGATCTAACAGATGATTTTTTATATTTTTTATATTCATTCATCAAAATCATTTATAATGACAAATAAATGATTCTGATGAATGAATATTTAAAAAATAAAATATAAATGGACGGTCAACCGTGTTATGAGCGTCGGTGTTGCATAGTCTGTCCACCAGAGGACGCTCTACAACGTCCCTGTTAGTGATGGTGTTGCATAGTCTGTCCACCAGAGGACGCTCTACAACGTCCCTGTTAGTGATGGCGTTGCATAGTCTGTCCACCAGAGGGCGCTCTACAACGTCCCTGTTAGTGATGGTGTTGCATAGTCTGTCCACCAGAGGACGCTCTACAACGTCCCTGTTAGTGATGGCGTTGCATAGTCTGTCCACCAGAGGACGCTCTACAGCGTCCCTGTTAGTGATGGCGTTGCATAGTCTGTCCACCAGAGGACGCTCTACAACGTCCCTGTTAGTGATGGCGTTGCATAGTCTGTCCACCAGAGGACGCTCTACAACGTCCCTGTTAGTGATGGTGCATAGTCTGTCCACCAAAGGACGCTCTACAACGTCCCTGTTAGTGATGGCGTTGCATAGTCTGTCCAACAGAGGACGCTCTACAACGTCCCTGTTAGTGATGGCGTTGCATAGTCTGTCCACCAGAGGACACTCTACAACGTCCCTGTAAGTGATGGCGTTGCATAGTCTGTCCACCAGAGGACGCTCTACAACGTCCCTGTTAGTGATGGCGTTACATGGTCTGTCCACCAGAGGTTGCTCTACAACGTCCCTGTTAGTGATGGTGTTGCATAGTCTGTCCACCAGAGGACGCTCTACAACGTCCCTGTTAGTGATGGCGTTGCATAGTCTGTCCACCAGAGGACGCTCTACAACGTCCCTGTTAGTGATGGCGTTGCATAGTCTGTCCACCAGAGGACGCTCTACAACGTCCCTGTTAGTGATGGCGTTGCATAGTCTGTCCACCAGAGGACGCTCTACAACGTCCCTGTTAGTGATGGCGTTGCATAGTCTGTCCACCAGAGGGCGCTCTACAACGTCCCTGTTAGTGATGGCGTTGCATAGTCTGTCCACCAGAGGACGCTCTACAACGTCCCTGTTAGTGATGGCGTTGCATAGTCTGTCCACCAGAGGACGCTCTACAACGTCCCTGTTGGCTACACTGATTATTTTTTTTGTTAATGTGTTTTTGTTTAATATCTTAAGTTTAGATTTTTCTACATTTTATTTATCAGAACTTTAATATATTTTGATGTTCTGTTGTGACAATAAAACAAATTATTATCGTATTATTTTAGTGAGAACTCATAAATAACTACAAATAACTAATGTTAGGGGAATCTGTTTGTTTTGTAACGCGTTTCTGGATTTTTTTTTCCCGGCCGATATATCGGCATATTGGATTTTAATATAACCAAATATTTGTATCCTTTATCGGTCGGGCTCCAGTACACGAGTCTTGTAACCACTTTCAATGTCGGTTCAATGTCAGAGAGTGACTAATTATTAAATCAGATGTCCATCCATGACCTCAGGGTCTTTCAGCTATCTGGATTTAATGAATGAAGTTATTTAGAAACTCGGGACTCCGTCACTGACCGTAAACCATCCTGGAGCTCCTCGGCACGTCTGACACAAACACCGTGGACTCGGCCACCGGCAGCCCGCCGTCACGGCTGGAGGGATGGCTCTCGTAGGTGCTGTTGCCATGGACGACGGACTGACAGTCTCTGACGTGGCGGTGAGAATGGGACGGGCCGTGGCCGTGGGCGTACGGCTGCAGGATGTCATCGCCCATGGAGACTCTACGAGGAGACACGACGAAGTAAAACAGGTTTATAACATGTTTTTAAAGACATTAATAAGAAAGAAACTTACATAACTTAACGCATATGTTTAGGATATGCTGGGTTATTACTTGAATTACAGCTTGTAGGGCTGCAACTAACTATTATTAATTAACATTTATTAACTAACATTTATTTCCATTGGTGATTAATCTGTTGATTATTTTCTGGATGAATGGATTAGTTGTTTTGGTCTCTGAAATGTCAGAAAATGGTGAAAAATGTGGATCCTGGTTTCCCAAAAAGCCCGAGACGACGTCCTCAGATGTCTCAAGATATTCAGTTCACTGTCCCAGAGGAGAGAAGACACTAGAAGATATTCACATTTAACACGCTGGGAATCAGAAAAGTTTACTTCTGGGCGCCCGGATTGCTCAGTTGGTAGAGCGGGCGCCCATACATAGACTCCTCAAAGCAGCGGGCTTTTTTGCTTTTTGCTGCATGTCATATAGTGTATACTTATGCCCCTGTATTTTAACATAGGGGGTGTATACATGTCCCCTGTATTTTAACATAGGGGTGTATACTTATGCCCCTGTATTTTAACATAGGGGTGTATACTTATGCCCCTGTATTTTTAATACTTATGCCCCTGTATTTTAACATAGGGGTGTATACTTATGCCCCCTGTATTTTAACATAGGGGGTGTATACTTATGCCCCTGTATTTTAACATAGGGGGGTGTATACTTATGCCCCCTGTATTTTAACATAGGGGGTGTATACTTATGCCCCTGTATTTTAACATAGGGGGTGTATACTTATGCCCCTGTATTTTAACATAGGGGTGTATACTTATGCTCCCCTGTATTTTAACATAGGGGTGTATATTTTAACATAGGGGGTGTATACTTATGCCCCTGTATTTTAACATAGGGGGTGTATACTTATGCCCCTGTATTTTAACATAGGGGGGTGTATACTTATGCCCTGTATTTTAACATAGGGGGGTGTATACTTATGCCCCTGTATTTTAACATAGGGGTGTATACTTATGCCCCTGTATTTTAACATAGGGGGGGCCCCCTGTATTTTAACATAGGGGGTGTATACTTATGCCCCTGTATTTTAACATAGGGGGTGTATACTTTTATTTTTAACATAGGGGGTGTATACTTATGCATTTTAACATAGGGGGTGTATACTTATGCCCCTGTATTTTTTAACATAGGGGGTGTATACTTATACCCCCTGTATTTTAACATAGGGGGTGTATACTTATGCCCCCTGTATTTTAACATAGGTATACTTATGCCCCTGTATTTTAACATAGGGGTGTATACTTATGCCCCCTGTATTTTAACATAGGGGCTGTATACCCCCTGTATTTTAACATAGGGGTGTATACTTATGCCCCCTGTATTTTAACATAGGGGCTGTATACTTATGCCCCTGTATTTTAACATAGGGGTGTATACTTATGCCCCCTGTATTTTAACATAGGGGTGTATACTTATGCCCCTGTATTTTAACATAGGGGGTGTATACTTATGCCCCTGTATTTTAACATAGGGGGGTGTATACTTATGCCCCTGTAATTTAACATAGGGGGTGTATACTTATGCCCCCTGTATTTTAACATAGGGGGTTTTATTTTTAACATAGGGGGTGTATACTTATGCCCCCTGTATTTTAACATAGGGGGTTACTTATGCCCCTGTATTTTAACATAGGGGGTGTATACTTATGCCCCTGTATTTTAACATAGGGGGTGTATACTTATGCCCCCTGTATTTTAACATAGGGGGTGTATACTATGCCCCTGTAATTTAACATAGGGGGTGTATACTTATGCCCCCTGTATTTTAACATAGGGGGTGTATACTTATGCCCCTGTATTTTAACATAGGGGTGTATACTTATGCCCCTGTATTTTAACATAGGGGTGTATACTTATGCCCCTGTATTTTAACATAGGGGTGTATACTTATGGTATTTTAACATAGGGGGTGTATACTTATGCCCCCTGTATTTTAACATAGGGGCTGTATACTTATGCCCCTGTATTTTAACATAGGGGGTATACTTATGCCCCCTGTATTTTAACATAGTGTATACTTATAAATAGGGGGTGTATACTTATGCCCCTGTATTTTAACATGGGGGTGTATACTTATGCCCCTGTATTTTAACATAGGGGGTGTATACTTATGCCCCCCCTGTATTTTAACATGGGGGCTGTATACTTATGCCCCTGTATTTTAACATAGGGGGTGTATACTTGCCCCTGTATTTTTAACATAGGGGGTGTATACTTATGCCCCCTGTATTTTAACATAGGGGTGGATTTGATTTAACCGGCCCCCCTGTATTTTAACATAGGGGGTGTATCATGCCGAATTTAACATAGGGGGTGCCATTTTAACATAGGGGCCAAAGTGTATACCCCCCTGTAACTGCTTATGCAGCATCCCCCTGTATTTTAACACTCGTGTTTCCCCTGTATTTTAACATAGGGGGTGTAAATGCCCCTGATTTTAACAAAATTCATCATAGGGGTATACTTATGCCCCCCTGTATTTTAACATAAGGGGGGGTATACTTATGCCCCCCTGTATTTTAACATAGGGGGTGTATACTATGCCCCCTGTATTTTAACATAGTGTATACCCCCCCTGTATTTTAACATAGGGGGTGTATACTATGCCCCTGTATTTTAACATAGGGGTGTATACTTATGTTTTTAACATAGGGGGGCAAACATAGATGCAGGAATGAATATGCTGGGGGGTGTATACTTATGGTATTTTAACATAGGGGTGTATACCCCCTAAAAATAGGGGGTGTATACTTTCTACATAGGGGGGTGCCATGCCCCCTGTAAACATGGGGGGTGTATACTTATGCCCCTGTTATTTTAACATAGGGGGTGGTATACTTATGCCCCTGTATTTTAACATGGGGGGTATACTTATGCCCCTGGGGGGATACTTATGCCCCTGTATTTTAACATAGGGGGTGTATACTTATGCTAGGTTTAACATAGGGTATACGTCCAGCTGGGGGGGTATACTTATGCCTCATAGGGGGGTGTATACTTATGCCCCTGACTAGGTGGCCCCTGTATTTTTAACATAGGGGGGGTGTATACGTCCATGCCCCTGGGGGGAGGCCTGGGGGGTGTATAGATGCCCCCTGTAGGACAACTATAGCCTGGGCGTGTAAACTTCCTCAAGCCACTGTGGTGTGTGTATAAATATATATATACACAGTATACCCACTGCAATATATTAGACTCCACCACTGATGATAGTGGAGGTGGATTTGATCCGGTGATGGATCATCCGACAGTGCCATCTTGGGGCCAAAGTGTCCAACTGCAGCAGCATCAACACACTCGTGACTTGGTGGAGGGTGACAAAATTCATCAGGGGGGCCTGGGGAAGGTACCCCCTGATGGGGGGTAGTGAGTGCCCAGGGTCCTCATGTGGGGGGGGCAAAAAGATGCAGGAATGAATAGCTGGGGATGCGGTTAGGGGCCCATAGAAAAAGACTTTCTACAGGGGCCACAATGTTGTGCTACGCCCCTGTTATACCACGACTGGAGGTGGTCCAGGCACGTCCAGCTGGGAGGAGGCCTCGGGGAAGACCCAGGACTAGGTGAAGGGACGTCCAGCTGGGAGGAGGCCTCGGGGAAGACCCAAGACTAGGTGGAGGGACGTCCAGCTGGGAGGAGGCCTGGGGAAGACCCAGGACTAGGTGGAGGGACGTCGAGCTGGGAGGAGGCCTCGGGGAAGACCCAGGACTAGGTGGAGGGACGTCCAGCTGGGATGAGGCCTCGGGGAAGACCCAGGACTAGGTGGAGGGTCCAGCTGGGAGGAGGCCTCGGGGAAGACCCAGGACTAGGTGGAGGGACGTCCAGCTGGGAGGAGGCCTCGGGGAAGACCCAGGACTAGGTGGAGGGACGTCCAGCTGGGAGGAGGCCTCGGGAAGACCCAGGACTAGGTGGAGGGACGTCCAGCTGGGAGGAGGCCTCGGGGAAGACCCAGGACTAGGTGGAGGGATTATATCTCCAACCTGGCCTGGGAACGCCTCCGGACCCCCCAGTTGGAGCTGGTTAATGTGTCTCAGTAAAGGGAAGTTTGGGGTCCCCTACTGGAGCTGCTGCCCCCGAGACCCGACTCCGGATAAGCGGATGAAGATGGATGGATGTTTTAATCCAATCAGCTGTACATTATTAAATCACTTGCTAATTGATAACTGTATCTATGTATTAATTGTTGTCACTGCCACCCATCATATCTAAAGGCCTCGATGCGTTCAGGGTCAGTCTGTCAAACTTGTGAACTTTGCACTCAACAACTCTGATAAGAATTTAAAAGTTTGCTAACTAAAGACGAACTGTTGCCCAACAGCTGTTAAGATATGTTAGCATGCATTAGTGAATTTAAGCTTGTTTATGAAGGATTATTAAGTTAACTATTTACTATTATATCCAGCTAACTCAACTGTCACTTAAGAAGCAATTAAACAAGTTTTGGGCTGACATCCCTTAATCTTTTAGGATAGGCTAGCAGCTAGCATGCTAACATTAGCGGTTAGCTAAAACAGGAACCGTCGGTCTTACCGAGTGTTTTCGGTCTCGGACATCCGGACGAGGAGCCACAGCAGCAGCCACACACACGGACATTTGACCGCCGCTGTTGCCATATGAGGAGGAGGACAACTAGCCTGCCAAACTCCCCTCTTCTCCTGCTAGCTCCTACATTACCCAGCTAGCGCTCAACAGCTAAGTAAACAAATGATGTAACGTCCGGGTACGTTACAAAATAAAAGCCGCAATCGTGGATCATTTAATTTAAAACTTCAATTCTGAGCATAGACTCATACAAAAAAAAATACATAGGCTACATATCTCAAATGTTAATCACTATTTATATTATTTCATTTTCTGACTTACAATTGGGGAGTGCAGAGACCTGTGTGAGTTGTCACTAGAATATTTGCTTCTCTTATTTTTAACATTATTATTATTTTTAACATCATTATTATTTAACATAACATGTTCCACATATGTGGTGGTTTCTATGTTATGAGACAGTTTTCAGGCGTGTGTGTATGTCAATGTATGATTAACATAGACAGACATTTCTGATTTCAGCAGCTTTTATAATCAAAAGAAGCCCAGCGGTGCCGGGGAGGGGGAATGTTTTTAACGTGACACAAGGTTCATAAGGGTGAAAGCTGAAGGGGAACATGGCAGCAGGCATGAGTGCTACACATGGATTATTAAGCAGTAAAACCTCGCTGTATCACGCTCTTTGCAAACAGATTTCACCCAGCTGTGTTTGTATTAGGAGAGCGGCAACCAGCGCGACAACAGACTCCCAAATCAATGAGAAGTATTGCCTGGATCTGGTGCGGTAGGTCTGGCTGCACATCCTGCTAACACAAGCTAAAGTTGAGTTATTCTACACTAACACAGCAGGTGTAACATTTAATTTACGACTGGACACGTCCTGATATGTCCCGCCCTTATAGCATTCCTTTAAAAGAAATTATAGAGTGAAACTTGTGAGGAGAGACCTCCACGCCGGACTCCATTCAAATATGCTGAAAAAATGCACACAACGCAAGAATTCATAACACTAGTAACATATTTTGAAAACTTCATATGTTCCTTTAAATATTTAGTGTTCAATGTTCAATTCGGCTGCATTTATCGGATCAAGAAGCATGTATTTAAATGTATTTTCGACTTTTTAATTCATTTAAAATGAGTTCAAGTTACTTCTTTCACGTAGTTTCGACATTTTAATTTATTTAAAATTAAGTTACCCATTCTTTTCAGTCAGAATTAGACCAAAACATTCACTCTCCGCTTCACAGGTCGGTAAATTCCTCACTATGTCTTTAAGTGTGCACATTTAAAGTTGACTGCATGTGTGAACTTATAAATTTAAGAAGATCTACTTTGGAAACTTGTTTTTAAAAAAAACGCTGTTCTGACTGCTGTAAGTCTCGAACAAATCTCATTTTTTAAAATTAAAAATAGCTTTTGCCAAAGCGTCTGGGGTTGTGATTGATTGATCCAATGTTTCATGTCTTGGTTTAAAAAAAAAAAAAAAAAAAAATATATATATATATATATATATATATATATATATATATATATATATATATATATATATATATATATACTGTATATAAAATTGACTTTGTACATATATTTAATTTACTTTGTACCTTTTGTGGAGGCCCACTTACTTTTGGCCTCTGGCTCTGAACAAAGTTATGGTAAAAGTAAAAACTCTAACTAAAAATATAACGTAATCACAGTTTTTGATATGAGTTTATTGAAAAGTTTTGAAATTTAAAGAATGAAATGAATTTGTAACGTAACATAAGCAGGACGCCATAAACCCCATGTTGTCCTCCCCAGGTCCAGAGACTACGATGGCTTTGTGTCCTCCCTCCTCCTGCCTGAGGAGGCGCGGCGCTCGTCTTTGGCTCTGAGAGCCTTTAATGTGGAGCTGGCACAGGCAGGTAGTCCTACAGAGGAAGGATTACTGAGAAAACTGCTGTTTTAATTGTACTACTACTAGTACTACTACTACTACTACTACTACTATTACTACTCCTACTACTACTGTAACTGCTGCAGCTCTTCAACTGTCACCTTTTTAAACTAGATTGTCAAACCATCACCCTTTTTATAAATTTGTTTCTCCACAAGGTGAAGGACTCAGTTTCCCAGAAGACCATTGGTTTGATGCGAATGCAGTTCTGGAAGACGGCCATAGAAGAGATCTACAGAGACGAGCCTCCGAACCAGCCAGTCAGCGCCGAGCTGTGGCGGGTAAACACCAACCTGCAGAAAGCAGGACATTCAGTCAGAATAGTAGTTCGGTAACCTGGGACGAACTGAGAGAAACCTGCTAACCCTCGTATTATATTCAGGTCAAATTAACCCATTTTAAATTTTTACAAGAAGAAAAATGGTCCAAGTTACATTTTTTCTACATGAAATCAACGGCCTTGCCTTATTTCCTGTGATAAACATGTATTCCTGACTCAGAACATTATTCTGGATATGACACTTATGTTGTTTCCATAGTGGATTTTTAACATGAATTATAACCTTATGACATAAAACTAACCCCACTTCCATGTTTAATTGTGTACTAGTAGAGACTGATGCATTCCCTGAACATAGATGTTATCTCAGCTGTTGGAAATTGAGATAAAGACAATATTTGCTAATAGATTTTTTTATTTCAGAATTGTTTTTAAAACCCCAAATAAGTCCCGGGTCAGTTTGACCCGAGAGACACGAGAAGGTCCCGAAGGTGAAGACAACACGAGGGTTAAAGTGTAACTCATGGCTCAATTCAAACGGGATTAAAAAATAATTTGCCTTTCCCCCATTCACTCCCGTTCATATTTGTTCCAAGTTAAAGTCCCGCGGCGGTCCGGACTAATGGACCAGACTCTGGTAGGACCGGGCTAATGTACCAGGCTAATGGACCAGACTCTGGTAGGACCGGGCTAATGGACCAGGCTAATGGACCAGACTCTGGTAGGACCGGGCTAATGTACCAGGCTAATGGACCAGACTCTGGTAGGACCGGGCTAATGGACCAGACTCTGGTAGGACCGGGCTAATGTACCAGGCTAATGGACCAGACTCTGGTAGGACCTAATGTACCAGGCTAATGGACCAGACTCTGGTAGGACCAGCTAATGGACCAGGGTAATGGACCAGGCTCTGGTAGGACCATGCTAATGGACCAGAGTCTGGTAGGACCATGCTAATGGACCAGACTCTGGTAGGACCGGGCTAATGTACCAGGCTAATGGACCAGACTCTGGTAGGACCATGCTAATGGACCAGACTCTGGTAGGACCGGGCTAATGGACCAGACTCTGGTAGGACCATGCTAATGGACCAGAATGGACCAGACTCTGGTAGGACCGGGCTAATGGACCAGACTCTGGTAGGACCGGGCTAATGGACCAGGCTAATGGACCAGACTCTGGTAGGACCAGGCTAATGGACCAGACTCTGGTAGGACCAGGCTAATGGACCAGACTCTGGTAGGACCATGCTAATGGACCAGACTCTGGTAGGACCAGGCTAATGGACCAGAGTCTGGTAGGACCATGCTAATGGACCAGACTCTGGTAGGACCATGCTAATGGACCAGACTCTGGTAGGACCATGCTAATGGACCAGACTCTGGTAGGACCATGGCTAATGGACCAGACTCTGGTAGGACCGGGCTAATGGACTAGGCTTTCTGACCCGGGGGTGGGGGGGTGGGGGTCTACGCCTCTCCATTCCTGTCTCTGACCAGCTTCACAGTTGACTGAGGGACATCAACTTGAGCAACTGCTGCCGTGAGGTGTTAATTCAGCTGGCTAACCGCCTGGATGATGTTTTGCAGGCGGTGAGGAGACATTACCTGACCAAGAGATGGCTGCTGAGGATCGTAACTGAGAGAGTAAGACCCAACTCCTCACATCTAGATGATCCCTATCCTGATAAGAGCAAAGCCGCCCCCTTTGCATGCATATATTTCAGTATTTTCTGTGATTTTCTGACTAAATACTTATGTTTTCGCCCTTTTGGTTGAACTATTTCCAGTTTATTGTTTACACATGTGACCATACCAAGTAGACAATGTCTTGTTTTAAACCGCTGCTTTCTGACTAGTTACCATCAACAATCATCCAAAATGTGTGTCTCACCAGGAGAAGGATCTGGATGACAGAGCCTACAGAAACCTGCAGGAGTTGGAGATGTATGCAGAGAACACACAGTCATCTTTAATATACCTGCTGCTGGAGTGTTTAGGTGAGGACAGGTGAGGCGGCTGCCACAAGGAAGCAGTGGTTGGCCTCGGTTTGGGGAAGACCTTGGGGGGATTTAGGTTAGCCTGGTCCTACCAGACTCTGGTCCATTAGCCTGGTCCATTAGCCCGGTCCTACCAGAGTCTGGTACGTTAGCCCGGTCCTACCAGACCCTTGTCCATTAGCCTGGTCCTACCAGACTCTGGTCCATTAGCCTGGTCCATTTTCCCGGTCCTACCAGACTCTGGTACGTTAGCCCGGTCCTACCAGAGTCTGATACGTTAGCCCGGTCCTACCAGACTCTGGTCCATTAGCCTGGTCCTACCAGACTCTGGTCCATTTTGGTCCTACCTACCAGACTCTATGACCAGACGTTAGCCGGTCCTACCAGAGTCTGACTCTGGTCCATTAGCCCGGTCCTACCAGACTCTGGTCCATTAGCCTGGTCCTACCAGACTCTGGTCCATTAGCCTGGTCCTACCAGACTCTGGTCCATTAGCCGGTCCTACCAGACTCTGGTACGTTAGCCCGGTCCTACCAGACTCTGGTCCATTAGCCTGGTCCTACCAGACTCTGGTCCGTTAGCCTGGTCCTACCAGACTCTGGTCCATTAGCCCGGTCTTACCAGACTCTGGTCCGTTAGTCCGGTCCTACCAGACTCTGGTCCGTTAGCCCGGTCCTACCAGACTCTGGTCCGTTAGCTCTGTCCTACCAGACTCTGGTCCGTTAGCTCTGTCCTACCAGACTCTGGTCCGTTAGCTCTGTCCTACCAGACTTCAGACTTCTTCAGTGGTGAGAAATGATGAGGAAGTGTTATTGTTTTCTAACCAGGCTCCAACAGTAGGGTGACCAGACGTCCCCGGTCCCCGGCTGGATCTGTCCCCGGAAATGTCCCCGGTTTCACTGTGACTGACAGACCCGAAACTGGAATGAAAGAAAGAAAACTCTGACCAAACGGAGCCGATCGAGCAGCGCTGCTCAGAGCTCAGAGATGTTTTAGAAAGCCGTATTTTACCATGCTAAAATCACTGATTATTTACATGGAGTCTGGTGGAGATATGCTACTCTATACACGCTAAAATCACTGATTATTTACATGGAGTCTGGTGGAGATATGCTGCTCTATACATGCTAAAATCACTGATTATTTACATGGAGTCTGGTGGAGATATGCTGCTCTATACACGCTAAAATCACTGATTATTTACATGGAGTCTGGTGGAGATATGCTGCTCTATACACGCTAAAATCACTGATTATTTACATGGAGTCTGGTGGAGATATGCTGCTCTATACACGCTAAAATCACTGATTATTTACATGGAGTCTGGTGGAGATATGCTGCTCTATACACGCTAAAATCACTGATTATTTACATGGAGCCTGGTGGACTTTTATGTTTTTTTAAAAAATGATCTTAATCTTTAACAGAAAGGTCAGCCTCCTTAGAAATCCTTTCCATAATGTTATCAGACACTTAGAATATTAATCTGAGTCTGTCAGCAGCAAAACGAGCACTTTATGAACATAAATACAAGCTGGACAATTCTCCCATTAACTTCCATTGTAGCTTGTTTCTCTGCTGCCGACTGCAGCGATCTCGTTTCATACTGCATCAATGTCAAAGGAAAAATCTTTCCTCAATAGTTTATATTGGATCTGATACTCAGCTCTAGGTCTAGTGTCCCCGTTTTAAGTAAAAACATGACGTGTTTTGGAGGTATTTACGCTTCTGAGCTGAAAATGTCCCCGGATTTTGTCTGAGACATCTGGTCCCCTTATCCAACAGGAGAATTTGGATAGTTGAAGTAAGTGCCTGGTCTGTGTTGTTTTTGTTTTTTTAGGGTTGAAAAACGTCCACGCAGATCACGCAGCGAGTCACATCGGCAAAGCTCAGGGAATCGTGACGTGTCTGAGAGCGACTCCTTATCACAGCAGCCGGCGGAAAGTCTACCTACCCATGGACATCTGCATGCTGGTGAGTCGGCGCGTCACAGTGATGGCAACTCTTAAATTTACCAAACAGATCCCGATACCTCAGGAGGTACGGGCCTTCAGAGGTTCACGTACTGACCCAATCCAATATGGCTTCTGGTCTGGACCGAGTCCAGGTTTCTTTATTATGTTGATAATAATATTGGAGGGAAAGTAAAACCCAAAATGATTGTCTTGATACTGTCATGCATAAGACCTTTATTCTGTCCTGGACTCGGTCTTGCCTCAGACTCAAACCTTTTGGACTCTGTCTTGTCTCAGACTCAAACCTTTTTGGACTCGATCTTGTCTCAGACTCAAACCTCTTTGGACTCTGTCTTGTCTCGGACTCAAACCTCTTTGGACTCCGTCTTGTCTTGACTTGAACCTTTTTGGACTCTGTCTTGTCTTGGACTTGAACCTTTTTGGACTCTGTCTTGTCTTGGACTCAAACCTCTTTGGACTCCGTCTTGTCTTGGACTTGAACCTTTTTGGACTCTGTCTTGTCTTGGACTTGAACCTTTTTGGACTCTGTCTTGTCTTGGACTTGAACCTTTTTGGACTCTGTCTTGTCTTGGACTCAAACCTTTTTGGACTCTGTCTTGTCTCAGACTCAAACCTTTTTGGACTCGGTCTTGTCTCAGACTCAAACCTCTTTGGACTCGGTCTTGTCTCAGACTCAAACCTTTTTGGACTCGGTCTTGTCTTGGACTCAACTAGTCCAGGTCTTGGACTTGTCTTGGACTCGACTAAGGTGGTCTTGACTACAGTCTAGAACAAAACTCTTCACTCTCCATTGACTTGTTTTGCGTTAATTTCGACTGCTAGCAAATTACATAAAAATGCCAAGAAGTTAGTTCTCTTTTTATAAGCTGTCGTCCCGAAAAACATCTTTTAGGAAGACAAAGTGGAAACAGGACGTGAGGAATCGTGAGCACTTGAGAATTGGAAGATAATCCATCCAACTTAGACACAGGTGTGGCATATCAAGATGCTGAAATCTGTCTAAATCTGTTGGACAGCATGATTATTGCACAGGTGTGCCTTAGGCTGGCCACAATAAAAGGCCACTCTGAAATGTGCAGTTTTACTGTTTTGGAGTATCTGGTAGGTAGAGAGAGAGAGAGAGAGAGAGAGAGAGAGAGAGAGAGAGAGGACATAACGCACTGATGAGTAAATGAAAAACTACTAAAGGGAAGGAATAATATGGAGAAAGAAGACACACAAAGACAGCGAGTCAATGTGTAATGTAGGACTAAATAACCTCAACTCAGGGTCCCCCTATCTGTGTTTTTCTGAGCTTTCAACCACACCACATGGTTTTCATCAGTGAATGGAACTGACCATGCAAGAGAGAGAAAGACTCTCTCCCTTGCTGATTCCTCACGCCTGTATCCACTTTTGTCTGTAAAACCAGGAAAAGACAACACTCACATCAACGATATCCAAAAACTAAGACGGGATCTAGTCTCATATATCAATATGGATGTAATATTGATATATTTCCCAGCAATGACTCCTACACATAGAGAACAACAAAGTGCTGACAGCATGAAGCACGCAGGCCCCGCCCTTAAAATCTTTGGCTGGAGGGTGATGCTTCTGACCCGAGGCCTACTGAGCACGCTCCCCTCACGCCACCTCCACTCTGCTGCCTGAAGAGGGCGCTGTTGATACACAGGGACGCCTCTGCACTCTTACATACTGTATTTAGTGTCTTCTCTCCTCTGTGACAGTAAACTGAATATCTCTGAGTTGAGGACAAAACGAGACATTTGAGGACGTCGTCTTGGGCTTGGAGATGGTACATCCCTTTGGGGGGGGGACTTTGGGATTTTTCACTTTGTAAACCCATAACATGCACAAAAAAGCTATATAGCACAATAAAGGAAAGGGAAAAAGCCAAAAGCCTAATATGTGCTCTTTATTTTTTCCTTTGATGGAAGTGTTGAGTTTCTTATTAGGATATTAACCCTGGTGTGCAGTCACCAGATGCGATATAATCACAATACGATAGTAATTTTATTACATTTTCAAATTATGTCCCCAAAAGGAAAGTTTGTCAATATCTGTTATATCGAAAAATATAAATGTCTTTGTTCATCTCACTTCAATTTTATTGCTGCAAAATTACCAACACATATATATTTACACATGCATTTATACATTATATATACAGTGCAGGGTTGTAGTCAAGACCACCTTAGTCGAGTCCAAGACCAGGACTAGTCGAGTCCAAGACAAGACCAAGACAAAAAGTTAAAATGGTTCGAGACAGAGTCCAGGACAGAATAAAGGTCTTGTGCATGACAGTACCAAGACAATCATTTTGGGTTTCCCTTTCCCTCCAATGTTATTATCAACATAATAAAGACACCTGGACTCGGTCCAGACCAGAAGCCATATTGGGCAAGACCAGTGGCCGAGACCGAGACTAGTCTGAGTCCAATTACTAGCGAGTCCAAGTCCAAGACCATAGAAAAACGGTCTCGAGTCCTGACTCGAGTCCAAGACCGGACTCGAATACTACAGCCCTGATACAGTGTGTATACAGTATATATATATATATATATATATATATATATATAATTGATAGATACTTGGCGTCTGTGTATCTATAGAGTATTTCCATGTAAAATATTGCGATACTATGCCTTATCTATTTCTTCCCCCACCCCTAGTGTGATTGTGTTAATCTAAGAAGAGAAGAAGATAAAAGGAAAAGGAAAAAAGTAAAAAGAAGGATTAGATTTGAATTTTAATCCTGTTAAAACAAAGCCCAGAGCTGAAACGGTCCCCCTGCAGTGTGTGCTGGCAGTCTGCCGGTGCAGGGGTGGCGTACCCCGGCAGCACCGTGTCGCCCTACATCGCCCAAAGGTTCCTGCATTCAGCAGATTAAAGAGAAGCCTCTGCGCGCATGGGAAGTGGAGCTAAATATGGATACTGCTGCACTGAAGAGATAGTAAAGCGCCCACATTCTGCTCATTTTCAGGTTGATAACTGTATTTAGAGGTTGTACCAGAATAGGTTTCCATGGTTTCATTTCCAAAAAACGCCATCTTTATAGATGTTGTACTGCACATTGCTGCAGATCCTGTTTTCACCCTGTGTGTGTGTTTAGGTCTCTGTTTTAGCTCCAGAGTGAGGCATCTCACTAGTTTTAGCTCCAGAGGGAGACATCTATTATTATTATTATTATTATTATTATAATTAAATTATTATTATGGCAAAGCTCTCGATCTACCGGGCAATTTTCGTTCCTATTCTCACCTATGGTCATGAAGGCTGGGTCATGACCCAAAGAACCAGATCCAGGGTACAAGCGGCCGAAATGGGTTTCCTCAGGAGGGGGGCTGGCGTCTCCCTTAGAGATAGGGTGAGAAGCTCAGTCCTCCGAGAGGAGCTCGGAGTAGAGCCGCTGCTCCTTCGCGTCGAAAGGAGCCAGTTGAGGTGGTTCGGGATCTGGTAAGGATGCCTCCTGGGCGCCTCCCTAGGGAGGTGATCCAGGCATGTCCAGCTGGGAGGAGGCCTCGGGGAAGACCCAGGACTAGGTGGAGGGACATCCAGCTGGGAGGAGGCCTCGGAGAAGACCCAGGACTAGGTGGAGGGACGTCCAGCTGGGAGGAGGCCTGGGAAGACCCAGGACTAGGTGGAGAGATTATATCTCCAACCTGGCCTGGGAACGCCTCGGGATCCCCCAGTCGGAGCTGGTTGATGTGGCTTGGGAAAGGGAAGTTTGGGGTCCCCTACTGGAGCTGCTGCCCCCGAGACCCGACTCCGGATAAGCGGATGAAGATGGATGGATGGATGGATGGATGGATAATAAATTTTATTTATAATGCCCTTTACATTTAAGATGAAATCTCAAAGTGCTACATTAGCAAGGAGTTAAAAACAGTTCCCAGAATATAACAAAATCAACAAATGGCAATAAAACACCATAAGACTAAAATTAAGACTATGACTGTTAAAAGGCCTTTGCACATGCTCAGTAGCTCGGTAAGATCCCATCAGCTAGATAACTCATTCTTCAGCTTTGGTCAGTACTTCTTCTAGATGAGGGCCACTTGTGGAATACCTGCACACCAGGGACAGGAAGTACAGGGTGGCCGCAGGGCCTTAAAAAGTCTTAACCCTCATGGAAGCACCAGAGACACACGATACATTTTGCCCATAAATTTCATAATATGGGCACTTTAACCACAAAACACGAGTAACATTTGTTTCTGTGTTCCTGCAGCATGGAGCGTCTCAGGAGGACTTCATCCGTGGCAGCCGGGAGCAGAACGTCCGCGATGTGGTCTACGACATCGCCAGCCAGGCTCACGTACATCTGCAGCACGTACGTAACCGAACGCGCATGACACGACTAGGGTGACCAGATGAGAAGGGGTAAAATTCGGGACGGGGGGGAGGGTTTACATGAATGTTAAAACTCCTCCTGATATCTGACCAAACTCCTTCCTACATTTAATGCAAAACACTTTGTTTGCATCACGTGTCGTTGCAGTAATCCAGGGGTATTTCCCTACCCGGTCCGCCCGGGACCTGCAGAGACTTTCCTGCTTTTTTAGGTAGGAGTTCATCGGGTCCCGGGACACCATGAGCAGCCGACGGGATCTGGCTGCAGGACTCGGCCTACTCGGTCACCATGAACCCTTTTTAAATGTGCTATCAGACTGTAACTACTCGGGAGTCTGCTCTTGAGACTTTGCACTAATTTTCAGGACAATTAGGGCAGGATTCGGGACTACTGCTTGGATTTTTGGGACTGTCCTGAATTTTTCAGGACGTCTGGTCACCCTAGACACGACTCAACAGTACTGTATATACCAGTGTTTTTATGAAATCATACCTTATTTGTGACTCAAAAAAGCAGAAATATGCTATAATATTGTATAAAACACCCAAAATTCAATGAAAGTTGCGTATACACGAGGATAGGACTCATGATGATAGGAGATGAGAGCGGCAGGCAGGCAGGTGGGGGTAAACCGGAGTTTATTATAACAGTTCATCAAACAAAGGGAGCCAAAAAGGGCAAAATCCAAGCAACTCCAAGGCAAAACATGGGAAAAAGTCCAGGGGAAAAGAAAGGGTTAAAAACTACACAAAGAGACTCACGGGGAAATAGGGAACACACAGACGGGACGACACAGACGGGACGACACAGACGGGACGACACAGACGGGACGACGCAGACGGGACGACGCAGACAGGAACACGCAGACGGGACGACGCAGACGGGACGACGCAGACGGGACGACACAGATAGGAACACACAGACGGGAACACGCAGACGGGACGACGCAGACGGGACGACGCAGACGGGACGACACAGATAGGAACACACAGACGGGACGACGCAGACGGGACGACGCAGATAGGAACACACAGACGGGACGACGCAGACGGGACGACGCAGACGGGACGACGCAGACGGGACGACGCGGGGCAGACGGGACGACGCAGACGGGACGACACAGACGGGACGACACAGACGGGACGACACAGACGACACAGACGGGACGACACAGACGGGACGACACAGACGGGACGACACAGACAGGGACGACACAGACGGGACGACACAGACGGGACGACACAGACAGGGACGACACAGACAGGGACGACACAGACAGGGGACGACACAGACGGGACGACACAGACGGGACGACACAGACGACACAGACGACACGACACAGACGACACGACACAGACGACACAGACGGGACGACACAGACGACACAGACGGGACGACACAGACGGGACGACACAGACGACACAGACGGGAACACACAGACGGGCATTAGACATTAAATACACCAGGTAATTGGGTGACGAGAGGCAGGTAACGAGAGGGCAGGGGAGCAGGGGGAAAACATCAGGTAATCACAGGAAGTCAAACTAGGGGCGAGACAAGTCAAAGAACAGACTTCAAAATAAAACAGGAAACAGAACCTACAGACACTGAGGGGGGACACAGGACAGGACCGACAACACCAGACCGGGGAGAAAACTGAGACACCAACACAAGGAGGGCCAAAAGGGAAAGATAATCCCAAACAAAACCCCAAACCACAACACAAAGTAGTGACCTGAGCTTTAATTTGACTTGTGAAGAGCGTCGTGTAGAACCATCCGTGTTATTTTTGGGCAATTTGGCAGCACAGAACCTACTGTGTAATTCTGATATAGAACCTTTAAAAACGGGGACAACATGAGCTCAGGGTTCTGGGACTCAGGGACAGCTGATGGAGTGTTTTCCATCTCGCACCTACAGCGTGCTGCCGGCTAATTGAACACAAAATGGAGAACATCTGCCCTGATGAGTTTGGAACTAATGTGCTTGGAGATGCATTAGCCTCCACTCACACGCCTCATTGACTTTCCCAGGCTGGTTTTCATTAAGCTGCTGTCCAAAACATTCATCAGCATTTTATTTGAACCTTGTTTATACCAATTAAGAATGTCCCCATTGAAGCACATGCGGTTATTCTGAGTGTGAACAATGAGGATATAAATGAGAGCGTTCCTCCTCCTGAATGCTTTTTATTGTGTTGTTTACTGTCTCCTCCCGGCTGTGAGCTAATCAGAAACTAATTATTAACAATTCATTTAAAAAGAACAAGAGGGGAGGTTCAAACCATTCAAACATGTAATGGCTCCTGTTGAAATGGCTTCAAATCCATAATGACAATACATGCAGTACAAACGGCACAATTAATTACAATGTGTGTTTATGAGGAAAAGAAGTTAATATTAATTAATTTAATTAATGTTTTTTGTTGTCTCCGTGGTCTGTCTTCGCCTCAGTTTTTCTTTTAAAGGTGAGAGTGCTTCCAAAAAATAATCTCACAACTCACAACAGAAAAATAGATGAGTTTTATTGATCTTTTGGGAAAGCCCATTGTAGGGCTTGCCATTTCTATTGTTAGGTTAATTTAGTTATTTATTTTAGCCACTTGGGGGAGTATTGCACTGGGTGTGGTACGTCACTGGGAATAAGGTATATTTACAGACCTGCAGAGACGTTTCTGCTTTTTTAGGTAGGAGTTCATCGGGTCCCGGGACACCATGAGCAGCCGACGGGATCTGGCTGCAGGACTCGGCCTACTCGGTCCCCATGAACCCTTTTTAAATGTTCTATCAGACTGTAACTACTCGGGAGTCTGCTCTTGAGACTTTGCACTAATTTTCGGGACAATTAGGGCAGGATTCAGGATTTGGGACTACTGCTTGGATTTTTGGGACTGTCCTGAATTTTT
The DNA here is from genome assembly GCA_026937815.1 of Etheostoma perlongum. Lineage (NCBI taxonomy): Eukaryota > Metazoa > Chordata > Actinopteri > Perciformes > Percidae > Etheostoma > Etheostoma perlongum. The sequence goes on from CM049376.1 coordinate 2,671,685, forward strand.
CAGGACGTCTGGTCACCCTAGACACGACTCAACAGTACTGTATATACCAGTGTTTTTATGAAATCATACCTTATTTGTGACTCAAAAAAGCAAAAATATGCTATAATATTGTATAAAACACCCAAAATTCAATGAAAGTTGCGTGCGTATACATGAGGATAGGACCCAATGGCAGAGATGGAAAAAAACTGATAAATTAGGTTTATTGACCATAAATTCCAAAAATAACTGTAAAACTAAAGTTAATAAACAAAACATTGACCTGCGGCCATTTGCTTGGTGTCATTCCACGTCTATCTACTGTCACTTTAATAGAGGGAAAAGCCCTGTTTTTAAACCAGACTGCAGCACTGTAGAGTAGATGGAGCCTAAAGTCACTCAGCCAACAGCCGGTGAGGTCCAGTTTGTCGTATCTAGTGTTAAATAATCAGGATTTTAATACGTTACTGTTAGGAAGACGGCTCTCTGTCTGTGATCACACGTTTAAAATGTCAATATAATCAACCAAAATATGAATATTTGGATTTGAATACAGGATGAGCACTACGGGGAAGTAACAGAATGACAGACCTGCCCTTTTGATATATGTCAATTTAAAATCTTTCAGCTTGGAATTTATGGTCAATAAACCTCATTTATAGGAAATTATACCTAATGTTTGAGTTAGAAAAGCAGAAATTAGGAATTATTGAGACTAAAATTAAAAGTATGGATGTTGATGATAATCACAGACTGGAATATGTCAACTTTTACTCAATACTATTTCAAAAACACTTCCATTTGTTTTACAATGCTATAAAATTGAATAAGACGCCCCAAAATTAATGAAAGTAGAGATTTGTACTTGGCAAAGAGCGTTGTGTGGAATCAATCATGTTATTTTGGGGAATTAAAAAGAGCATTGATATGAGGACAACATGAGGACAACATGGGGATAACATGAGGGCAACATGGGGACAACATGAGGACAACATGAGGACAACATGAGGACAACATGGGGATAACATGAGGGCAACATGGGGACAACATGGGGACAACATGGGGGCAACATGGGGATAACATGAGGGCAACATGGGGACAACATGGGGACAACATGGGGACAACATGAGGACAACATGGGGACACCATGAGGACAACATGGGGACAACATGGGGACAACATGAGGACGACTTGAGGGCACCATGAGGACGACATGAGGACAACATGAGGACAACATGAGGACAACATGGGGACAACATGGGGACAACATGGGGACAACATGGGGACAACATGGGGACAACATGGGGACAACATGAGGACAACATGGGGACAACATGGGGACAACATGAGGACGACTTGAGGGCAACATGAGGACGACATGAGGACGACATGAGGACAACATGGGGACAACATGAGGACAACATGGGGACAACATGAGGGTAACATGAAGACAACATGAGGACAACATGGGGACAACATGGGGACAACATGAGGACAACATGAGGACAACATGGGGACAACATGAGGGCAACATGGGGACAACATGAGGACAACATGGGGACAACATGAGGACAACATGAGGACAACATGAGGGTTAAGAAATTAAGACACAGAAAACTGACTACCACAATAAGACAAGACAAAACACCCAAACTATGACAATAAACGGCCTAAAAGGCCAAAAACTAATCTTAAAAAAAGGACCAAAGTGCTGTACAGAAGAATAAATAACTCACCCAAGATATAAAAAACAAACAGAAACTAATTTAAAACGCATAAAACATGAGAAAAAAATGACATAATATGTAAATGTCAGGCACTAAAGGCCAAGGAGAAGAGGAAGATTATTCCAGTGTTACGTAACATGCAGAGCTCACATACACAGAGACCGCTCGTAACAGAAATACACACAAACACACACCGAAAACAACACACACCGAAAACAACACACACCGAAAACAACACACACCGAAAACAACACACACCGAAAACAACACACACCGAAAACAACACACACCGAAAACAATACACACCGAAAACAACACACACCGAAAACAACACACACCGAAAACAACACACACCGAAAACAACACACACCGAAAACAACACACACCGAAAACAACACACACCGAAAACAACACACACCGAAAACAACACACACCGAAAACAACACACACCGAAAACAATACACACCAAAAACACACAGATGGCTTGCCTCCCCCCCCAGCTGTTACACAAGACTAGGAGATACCAAAAACCCGGATAATACATCAAGTCCATCAGAATAAAGAGCAATTGAAGCAGTTTGTCTTCAGCATAAATCAACAGAAGATTGAAAATACAGTAACAGGATTGGATAATTGGATCTCTCTCTCTCAATTCAATTCAATTCAATTCAATTCAAAGAAGCTTTATTAGCATGACCATAGTGACAAACAGTATTTCCAAAGCTCATAAACAGGGAGACATTGATCACATTTACATCAACAATCATAACAACAAGAACAAAACTGATGATATCAGCATATCAACATGACAACATTACAGGTGTGTGTGTGTGTGTGTGTGTGTGTGTGTGTGTGTGTGTGTGTGTGTGTGTGTGTGTGTGGGGGTGACAGGTAAAGACATACTGGGCTGCTAGACTGCAGCTCTCTGGCTGATCTCCTAGCAGGATCTCCATCTTGTTAATGTCGGGTATTTGGTCAAATGTCGGGTGCTTGTGTCTGAATTTGGGGGGCTGCAGGGGGGGGGGGGTGCATTCGGTCAGGAAGTGCCGCTCTGTCTCGACTGTGTCGCTCTTGCACAGCTGGCAGAAGCGCTCCTCTTTGGGGAGCCATTGGTGTCTGTAGCGGCCGGTCTCGATGGCCAGGTGGTGCTCGCTGAGTCTGGACCTGGTCAACGTGGTTCTTCTCTCTCTCTCTCTCTCTCTCTCTCTCTCTCTCTCTCTCTCTCTCTCTCTCTCTCTCTCTCTCTCTCCTTATCCTCTCTTTATCTGTATACTTCATCCATAACCTATAATTCCCGTAGCCTACTCTGAAACACCTTCTTCTCATGCTCTTCTCTCCACGCCGCTGTCCCATCCTGAGATCGGTGATGCTGTCGGACACTTTTAGTACCGATCTGAGCCTGCCGGGCAAAAGGAGTCACTTTTAGGAGACAAATATCAAGGCTGCACAATTAATTAATAACCCCGTTAGGTTACTCTGCGGCTCTGTTGTCACTGCGATCTCGCTCAACACCAGGGCTGTAGTACTCGAATGCGCAGTACTAGTACCTACTGTAGCAGTAGCAGTTCTAATGCTCAGTACTAGTACCTACTGTAGCAGTAGCAGTTCTAATGCTCAGTACTAGTACCTACTGTAGCAGTTCTAATGCTCAGTACTAGTACCTACTGTAGCAGTTCTAATGCTCAGTACTAGTACCTACTGTAGCAGTAGCAGTTCTAATGCTCAGTACTAGTACCTACTGTAGCAGTAGCAGTTCTAATGCTCAGTACTAGTACCTACTGTAGCAGTAGCAGTTCTAATGCTCAGTACTAGTACCTACTGTAGCAGTAGCAGTTCTAATGCTCAGTACTAGTACCTACTGTAGCAGTAGCAGTTCTAATGCTCAGTACTAGTACCTACTGTAGCAGTTCTAATGCTCAGTACTAGTACCTACTGTAGCAGTAGCAGTTCTAATGCTCAGTACTAGTACCTACTGTAGCAGTAGCAGTTCTAATGCTCAGTACTAGTACCTACTGTAGCAGTAGCAGTTCTAATGCTCAGTACTAGTACCTACTGTAGCAGTAGCAGTTCTAATGCTCAGTACTAGTACCTACTGTAGCAGTATCAGTTCTAATGCTCAGTACTAGTACCTACTGTAGCAGTATCAGTTCTAATGCTCAGTACTAGTACCTACTGTAGCAGTAGCAGTTCTAATGCTCCGTACTAGTACCTACTGTAGCAGTATCAGTTCTAATGCTCAGTACTAGTACCTACTGTAGCAGTTCTAATGCTCAGTACTAGTACCTACTGTAGCAATAGCAGTTCTAATGCTCAGTACTAGTACCTACTGTAGCAGTATCAGTTCTAATGCTCAGTACTAGTACCTACTGTAGTAATAGCAGTTCTAATGCTCAGTACTAGTACCTACTGTAGCAGTATCAGTTCTAATGCTCAGTACTAGTACGTACTGTAGCAGTAGCAGTTCTAATGCTCAGTACTAGTACCTACTGTAGCAGTATCAGTTCTAATGCTCAGTACTAGTACCTACTGTAGCAGTAGCAGTTCTAATGCTCAGTACTAGTACCTACTGTAGTAATAGCAGTTCTAATGCTCAGTACTAGTACCTACTGTAGTAATAGCAGTTCTAATGCTCAGTACTAGTACCTACTGTAGTAATAGCAGTTCTAATGCTCAGTACTAGTACCTACTGTAGTAATAGCAGTTCTAATGCTCAGTACTAGTACCTACTGTAGCAGTATCAGTTCTAATGCTCAGTACTAGTACCTACTGTAGCAGTAGCAGTTCTAATGCTCAGTACTAGTACCTACTGTAGCAGTATCAGTTCTAATGCTCAGTACTAGTACCTACTGTAGTAGTAGCAGTTCTAATGCTCAGTACTAGTACCTACTGTAGTAGTAGCAGTTCTAATGCTCAGTACTAGTACCTACTGTAGCACTATCAGTTCTAATGCTCAGTACTAGTACCTACTGTAGCACTATCAGTTCTAATGCTCAGTACTAGTACCTACTGTAGCAGTATCAGTTCTAATGCTCAGTACTAGTACCTACTGTAGCAGTAGCAGTTCTAATGCTCAGTACTAGTACCTACTGTAGCAGTAGCAGTTCTAATGCTCAGTACTAGTACCTACTGTAGCAGTTCTAATACTCAGTACTAGTACCTACTGTAGCAGTAGCAGTTCTAATGCTCAGTACTAGTACCTACTGTAGCAGTTCTAATACTCAGTACTAGTACCTACTGTAGCAGTAGCAGTTCTAATGCTCAGTACTAGTACCTACTGTAGTAATAGCAGTTCTAATGCTCAGTACTAGTACCTACTGTAGCAGTATCAGTTCTAATGCTCAGTACTAGTACCTACTGTAGCAGTAGCAGTTCTAATGCTCAGTACTAGTACCTACTGTAGCAGTATCAGTTCTAATGCTCAGTACTAGTACCTACTGTAGCAGTATCAGTTCTAATGCTCAGTACTAGTACCTACTGTAGTAGTAGCAGTTCTAATGCTCAGTACTAGTACCTACTGTAGCAGTATCAGTTCTAATGCTCAGTACTAGTACCTACTGTAGCAGTATCAGTTCTAATGCTCAGTACTAGTACCTACTGTAGTAGTAGCAGTTCTAATGCTCAGTACTAGTACCTACTGTAGTAGTAGCAGTTCTAATGCTCAGTACTAGTACCTACTGTAGCAGTAGTTCTAATGCTCAGTACTAGTACCTACTGTAGCAGTAGCAGTTCTAATGCTCAGTACTAGTACCTACTGTAGCACTATCAGTTCTAATGCTCAGTACTAGTACCTACTGTAGTAGTAGCAGTTCTAATGCTCAGTACTAGTACCTACTGTAGCAGTATCAGTTCTAATGCTCAGTACTAGTACCTACTGTAGTAGTATCAGTTCTAATGCTCAGTACTAGTACCTACTGTAGCACTATCAGTTCTAATGCTCAGTACTAGTACCTACTGTAGCACTATCAGTTCTAATGCTCAGTACTAGTACCTACTGTAGTAGTAGCAGTTCTAATGCTCAGTACTAGTACCTACTGTAGCAGTAGCAGTTCTAATGCTCAGTACTAGTACCTACTGTAGCAGTATCAGTTCTAATGCTCAGTACTAGTACCTACTGTAGCAGTATCAGTTCTAATGCTCAGTACTAGTACCTACTGTAGCAGTAGCAGTTCTAATGCTCAGTACTAGTACCTACTGTAGCAGTATCAGTTCTAATGCTCAGTACTAGTACCTACTGTAGCACTATCAGTTCTAATGCTCAGTACTAGTACCTACTGTAGCAGTAGCAGTTCTAATGCTCAGTACTAGTACCTACTGTAGCAGTATCAGTTCTAATGCTCAGTACTAGTACCTACTGTAGCAGTAGCAGTTCTAATGCTCAGTACTAGTACCTACTGTAGCAGTATCAGTTCTAATGCTCAGTACTAGTACCTACTGTAGCAGTAGCAGTTCTAATGCTCAGTACTAGTACCTACTGTAGTAATAGCAGTTCTAATGCTCAGTACTAGTACCTACTGTAGTAATAGCAGTTCTAATGCTCAGTACTAGTACCTACTGTAGCAGTAGCAGTTCTAATGCTCAGTACTAGTACCTACTGTAGCAGTATCAGTTCTAATGCTCAGTACTAGTACCTACTGTAGCAGTAGCAGTTCTAATGCTCAGTACTAGTACCTACTGTAGCAGTAGCAGTTCTAATGCTCAGTACTAGTACCTACTGTAGCAGTATCAGTTCTAATGCTCAGTACTAGTACCTACTGTAGCACTATCAGTTCTAATGCTCAGTACTAGTACCTACTGTAGCAGTAGCAGTTCTAATGCTCAGTACTAGTACCTACTGTAGCAGTATCAGTTCTAATGCTCAGTACTAGTACCTACTGTAGCAGTATCAGTTCTAATGCTCAGTACTAGTACCTACTGTAGCAGTATCAGTTCTAATGCTCAGTACTAGTACCTACTGTAGCACTATCAGTTCTAATGCTCAGTACTAGTACCTACTGTAGCAGTATCAGTTCTAATGCTCAGTACTAGTACCTACTGTAGCAGTATCAGTTCTAATGCTCAGTACTAGTACCTACTGTAGCAGTATCAGTTCTAATGCTCAGTACTAGTACCTACTGTAGCAGTATCAGTTCTAATGCTCAGTACTAGTACCTACTGTAGCAGTATCAGTTCTAATGCTCAGTACTAGTACCTACTGTAGCAGTATCAGTTCTAATGCTCAGTACTAGTACCTACTGTAGCAGTATCAGTTCTAATGCTCAGTACTAGTATATATCAACAAATAACCCAAATTGATTGTCTTGATACTGTCATGCATAAGACCTTTTTTTTTTTGTCCTGGACTCGGTCTTGACTTGGACTCGAACCTTTTTGGACTCTGTCTTGACTCGGACTCGAACCTCTTTGGACTCGGTCTTGACTCGGACTCGACTAGTCCTGGTCTCGGACTTGTCTTGGACTCGACAAAGGTGGTCTTGACTACAGCCCTACTCAACACTGGACCAAAATCAAAGATTTTTGGTCACACAACAGTCTAGTAGACACACATGCATGTGGAAGTGGGGGTCCAGGTTGAAAGACACACTAGTTACCCGTTTAAGTGCAGTTATGGCTTTTGGATAGGTTTAACCAAGGCAGAGTAACCAGACGTGCTGTCCTTCTACTCAACTAATGTTAGACTTTTCTGACCGACATGACAAAGAAAAAGAGATTTAACTGTTTTCCTGTTGCTCCGGTGTTTCGGTGTAGATGAGTGAAATGTTGCCAGCTGGGTGTGGCTGCAGTCTGAGAACCGAGCAGCTTTAACAGTTTTTACAATTATTTTGTTCTGCTCTCTCTTTCAGGCGCGATCGTTCAGCAACAACGTCCCGGCAGCGGCCAATCTGGCCTTCCTCCAGACGGTGAGTCTTAAAACTTTAAATAAGATGACATAACGTAACGTAACATAACGTAACATAACATAACATAACACTGCTACGCTATGACCCAAAAGCAGTCTGCTGTGTTTTTAGCTCCAGTAGAAGAACTAGCACGCCTATACCGCATTTCTCATCAACATTCTCGAGGGGGAAACGCCAGAGCAGGGGGAATGAGAGGGGGAAAGGCCTGCTGGTTCTGGCGAGTAGAACCAGCACCGAACTGGCACCAGAACCAGAACCAGCACCTGGTTAGTCTTGGTGGAAAAGACATATATGACACAAAATCCCGGGAAAATCGTGTCCAGGTTAAGAAAACAAACGTTACCCTTTGAAATAATGCCCCTGGTGTGGGTGAGTCATTGCCTTGCTCTCTTAAAATGCCAAAATCGAGGTGAGTTCACATCCAAAAGGTTAAAAAAATTGGGTTAACAAACATTATAATGCAGGTCAGGTTTGTGGTATAGCAGCAGGAGTTTGGTGCTACAGAGCGATGCATGATGTAAGTTTAGGGCAACCACAGAGACAAAGGAAAACATTTGGGATTGGTGTGTGTGTGTGTGTGTGTGTGTGTGTGTGTGTGTGTGTGTGTGTGTGTGTGTGTGTGTGTGTGTGTGTGTGTGTGTGTGTGTGTGTGTGTGTGTGTGTGTGTGTGTGTGTGTGTGTGTGTGTGTGTGTGTGTGTGTGTGTGTGTGTGTGTGTGTGTGGGTGTGTGTGTGTGCGGGCGGGTGTGTGTGTGTGTGTGTTTGGCCTCAGCATCAGTGCATCCATCTGTCACATGCAATATGTCAACTTCTTCAGAACTCACCAGAACCCCGTCTTCTCATCATGTAACCCCTGTCCTTCAGCAGCTGGTGTCATCACCAGAACCCCCTCTTTCATCATGTAACCCCTGTCCTTCAGCAGCTGGTGTCACCACCAGAACCCCGTCTTCTCATCATGTAACCCCTGTCCTTCAGCAGCTGGTGTCACCACCAGAACCCCTTTTTCATCATGTAACCCCTGTCCTTCAGCAGCTGGTGTCACCACCAGAACCCCGTCTTTTCATCATGTAACCCCTGTCCTTCAGCAGCTGGTGTCACCACCAGAACCCCCTCTTTTCATCATGTAACCCCTGTCCTTCAGCAGCTGGTGTCACCACCAGAACCCCGTCTTCTCATCATGTAACCCCTGTCCTTCAGCAGCTGGTGTCACCACCAGAACCCCGTCTTTTCATCATGTAACCCCTGTCCTTCAGCAGCTGGTGTCATCACCAGAACCCCGTCTTCTCATCATGTAACCCCTGTCCTTCAGCAGCTCCAATGGCTTCCAGTTCAATTCAGAATACAATTTAAAATCCTTCTCTATACTTTCAAAGCCATCCATAACCTTGCTCCTCCATATCTATCAGAACTCCTTCACATCGCCGTTCCCTCCCGCTCCCTCAGATCCTCCTCCTCCCTCCACCTCACTGTACCCCCAGCTGGACTTGTCACCATGGGGACCAGATCCTTCAGTCGCTCTGCTCCCCGGCGATCTTTTCGCTGCGTTAAGGGATTTTAAGGGGATTGTATCTCGGAAACAAATGTACAAAAACACACAAACGTGATTAAAAGTGTTGTTTTTTTTCCAAAAGGTTGACACACGTTGACTCTGGGAACATGTTCTCATTGTTATGTTGTTATTTTTCACTGTTTTACAATGAGAAATAGGCTGATTTAAAATTAAATGTTAGGGATGGGCGGTAATACGGGGTCTTAAAAATAGCAACGGTATTTTTTATTTATTTTATTTTTTTATTATTATATATATTTCAGTGAATTTTTGTTAGAAAATAATATTAGTTGTAGGGAAAAGAATTCATATTAAAAATCTTTGGGGGAAAAAAATATCCCGATATACACAATTTTGGTTTCCCAGCCCTAGTGTTTATACTCCTAACGAGACTGTATACAGTGGGGAGAACTAGTATTTGATTGATTTGTTGTTGTTGTTGCAGGTGGTGTTGGAGGACTACCTGCAGCGAGTGAGGCGGGCAGATTTCGACGTTTTCCACCCCAGTCTGAAGAACAGAAACCCCCTTGTCCCCATCCAGCTGTACATCCGCTCCTGGAAGAAGAGCTACTGACATCCTCCATCCTCCTCGCCCAGAGACTTCACCTCCTCCCTGTATCAGCTCCACAAACACCCCCCCCAGACCTGTTTTGGGGCTGAAGTCTGCCTCCTCCTAATAATAATAAAACCCCACAAACCACAGCAGAGACACCGACTGTGTGGCTCACACGCCAGCATTGGTCCCTAACCCTCATGTTGTCCTTGGGTCATATTAACCTGTTTTCAGTTTTAAAAAATGTTGTTTGTCACAAAAAAATGGGCTGTCGAAATAAGCTGAAAATGTCAACATTAAATATATCAAAAAACATCAGAATGTTGCACCCACAACATAGAAAAAGTGACAATTTTTAAAACAAAACTGATAATAACGTGAAAAAAGTGACCAAATAGTTTTTTTTTTTCATGGTTAACAGGAAGACAACACAAGGGATAAAGACAATATTTGTTAATAGATTATGAAATAAAACTTTATTTCAGAATTGTTTTTAAAACCCCAAATAAGTCCCCTGGGTCAGTTTTACCTGAGGGACCCGAGAGGGTCCCGAAGGTGAAGACAACACCAGGGTTAAGCCAGGTGGCGTGTTATCTGTAGGCATCCTGAGCTATCTGCGTGTACGTCTAAAACTACAAGCCTCTCTCCAATATTGCGAGAAGATACCAATGGTTAAGTTTAGGAAACGTGAACCACGGGACGCGATCCGCGGTCTCCTGGGTGAAGGTCCTGTATTTTACCCATCCACCACCCTGATCAACCTCCCTGTGCGGATTTTCATCCTTTCATACTACTCGCTACTAGGAGTGGGGGGGGGATCAATACAGCATAGTATCGCAATATTTTTAGTGGCAATACTGTATCGATACAGAGGAGCCAAGTATGGATTTTTTTAAATTAAATATGTCTTAAAACAGGAAACAGAAGTTTCCTTTTGGGGACGTCATTTGAAATTGGGAAAATGTGAAAGTTGGAAAAAAGGTTATGAATTGCAGTATATCGCGAAATATTGCAATATGTTTAAAATTGCAATAATATCGTATCGTGGCACAAGTATCGTGATGATATTGTATCGCGAGGCGTCTGCTGATTCCCCCCACGGCGTTAATTCACGCGGTATCGCGAGGTAATGTAAGTCAATGGACATGCATACGCCATTTCATGAGATCAGTCTGCAGTGCGTCATCTCCTCAATATTACCTATGGCTCCACATGGTCTTCATCAACAAATTCAAGCAGTCAGATATAAATGAAGTCCTCTATTTTATTCTATCTACTCCTAAAAAAAAAAAAAAAAAAAAAAAAGGGACCAGAAAATCAACGAGCAACGTCAGTAGACGATAATCGATTATGGTCTGATGCATCGATGCTGTGATTCATTTCATTTTTCGATACTTCAGAGGCCATTTGGTCGGTGATTATAAAGAATTGAATTCGGTACCGAGCCCTGGAGACGAACGTTGCCACCAGAATTCAGGCTCACCTCGAAACTTTAAAGACTTTGAAGACTGGGTGCTGGGTCCTAAAAGTGGAAAGTAATATTATATAAAGTTAATTTGTACTTCACTCCAATAAAGACTTCTTATTGCCACACAGACATTTCGGGCATGGCGTGTTTGACAGGCAATCCATCCATCCATCATCCTCTTATCTGGTATCAGGTCTCGGGGGCAGCAGCTCCAGTAGGGGACCCAAAACTTCCCTTTCCCGAGCCACATCAACCAGCTCCGACTGGGGGATCCAGAGGCGTTCCCAGGCCAGGTTGGAGATATAATCTCTCCACCTAGTCCTGGGTCTTCCCCGAGGCCTCCTCCCAGCTGGACGTCCCTCCACCTAGTCCTGGGTCTTCCTCCTCCCAGGGACCTCCTCCCCTCGAGGCCTGGCTGGACGTCCCTCCACCTAGTCCTGGGTCTTCCCGAGGCTTCCTCCCAGCTGGACCCCTCCACCTAGTCCCTTCCTCGAGGCCTGCTCCCAGCTGGACGTCCCTCCACCTAGTCCTGGGTCTTCCCCGAGGCCTCCTCCCAGCTGGACGTCCCTCCACCTAGTCCTGGGTCTCCCCCGAGGCCTCCTCCCAGCTGGACGTCCCTCCACCTAGTCCTGGGTCTTCCCCGGGGCCAAATAAGTTTAATATGTCAATGCCAGTTTTATTTCTATAGCACATTTTAAAACAACAGCAGTTGACCAAAGTGCTGAACAGGGTCGATGTCAAATACATAAATAACAAGTGTAAGATTACTACGATCAAAGTGAATCACAAGGAGACAAACAACAACACTTTAAAACATCAGAAACCAGGTTAACGAGGGTTAAAAAGCGTCTTAATAAAATTAATAGCGGGTAACGTTTTGGTACTTGATATTCAGGCAAGTTGTCTGCAGGAGTTTCTTTGCAGCATAAACTTGGTTATAAAATGATTAATATAATAAGAATACATTCATTTAATATAGCACCTTTGGCTTTAGAGCAGGATGCCACATGCCGAGCAGCTGCTTCTTCTTCAGAGACCGGTACAATGACCACGTCCTTATCTCACTAATGGAAGCCAATGTGCATAGTACAGGCAGAGTGATCCTTCTGAAACATTACTCAACCTTAAGGTTCTTCCCACAAACAAACCATAAAAAAAGCATAAAAGCTCCAGTCATTGTCATGCATTGGTTTCTCTGTGCAGCCGTGTCAGACATTAGCAGCCAGTGTGTCTTTGATGTTTACTAATGCATGGTCTCGTTGTCAACAGCAACACCCGTGTGTGTCTCTGCAGAGGCGTGTGACTCATTGGTAGGGCGGAGGTGAGAGGGGTAACCTGTACGTGAGCTATTTACACGACTGTCAGCTATTTATTCAAGCTTGTTTACTGACTGTAGGAATAGGACTGAGTGCAGGACTAATCGGGGAAGATTCAATCAATCAGCGAGCTGTCACAGCATGCAGGGGGAATGAGGGGGGAATGAGGCACTATTGATAGCATTCAGTTTATTTTGAATCTGTTACAATCAGTTCTGGGAAAACTCAGCCGCACGGATTAATCTATTAATCAATCGGTTGTGTCCAATTAATTTGATTCCAGCTGGTTGATCATTAATCAAATCCTGACTCTGAATCTAGTAAATGGCTGGTTGCTGTGCCAAGTTTATGTCGTTATGATTGGAAATTACAACTTACACTCTGTTAGTACACACAGGCCTGAAATACACACACTTGCTCTATTCATGCACTAATGGAGAGAGGTGGGCTGTCAGTGCCTACTCACTCTGACAGGTGAAGTGGCATCTCTCCATCTACCAATCCACACTCCGCACTTTGGTCCGTACGGGGACTTGAACCGGCGACCCTCCAGTTCCCAACCCAACTCCCTACGGACTGAGCTACTGCCACCCTTGATTGCATACAATGGAGTTCCAGGAGTTTAAAGAGGGAGCCAAACATAATGACGTAACAGTTCATTGATTAGCTAAAAGCTAAAGTGTTGTAGTCAAGACCACTTAAACCGAGACCAAGTCAAAACCAAGACCAGAGTGCGTCGAGACCGAGTCAAGACCAAGACCCAAGGTCTGTACTACGCAAGCTCAACATGCCCTGGATTCATTTCTGACTTCACCCACTTGTCTCCGTCGTCTCCTTTAGCGTCATATAACACGCTTGGTTGTCTCCTTTAGTGTCATATAACACGTGCTTGGTTGTCTCCTTTAGTGTCATATAACACACGCTTGGTTGTTTCCTTTAGCGTCATATAACACGCTTGGTCGTCTCCTTTAGTGTCATATAACACGCTTGGTCGTCTCCTTTAGTGTCATATAACACGCGCTTGGTTGTCTCCTTTAGCATCATATAACACGTGCTTGGTTGTCTCCTTTAGCATTGTATAACACGCTTGGTCGTCTCCTTTAGTGTCATATAACACGCTTGGTTGTCTCCTTTAGTGTCATATAACACGCTTGGTTGTCTCCTTTAGCGTCATATAACACGCTTGGTTGTCTCCTTTAGCGTCATATAACACGCTTGGTTGTCTCCTTTAGTGTCATATAACACGCTTGGTTGTCTCCTTTAGTGTCATATAACACGCTTGGTTGTCTCCTTTAGCGTCATATAACACGCTTGGTCGTCTCCTTTAGCGTCATAACGCGCTTGGTCGTCTCCTTTAGCGTCATATAACACGCTTGGTTGTCTCCTTTAGTGTCATATAACACGCTTGGTTGTCTCCTTTAGCGTCATATAACACGCTTGGTTGTCTCCTTTAGCGTCATATAACACGCTTGGTTGTCTCCTTTAGCACCATATAACACGCTTGGTCGTCTCCTTTAGTGTCATATAACACGCTTGGTTGTCTCCTTTAGCGTCATATAACACGCTTGGTTGTCTCCTTTAGTGTCATATAACACGCTTGGTTGTCTCCTTTAGCGTCATATAACACGCTTGGTTGTCTCCTTTAGTGTCATATAACACGCTTGGTTGTCTCCTTTAGCGTCATATAACGCGCTTGGTCGTCTCCTTTAGCGTCATATTACACGCTTGGTCGTCTCCTTTAGCGTCATATAACACGCTTGGTTGTCTCCTTTAGTGTCATATAACACGCTTGGTCGTCTCCTTTAGCGTCATATTACACGCTTGGTTGTCTCCTTTAGCGTCATAATGCGCTTGGTCGTCTCCTTTAGCGTCATATAACACGCTTGGTTGTCTCCTTTAGTGTCATATAACACGCTTGGTTGTCTCCTTTAGTGTCATATAACACACTTGGTCGTCTCCTTTAGCGTCATATAACACGCTTGGTTGTCTCCTTTAGCGCCATATAACACGCTCTTGGTCGTCTCCTTTAGTGTCATAACACGCTTGGTTGTCTCCTTTAGCGTCATATAACACGCTTGGTTGTCTCCTTTAGCGCCATATAACACACGCTTGGTCGTCTCCTTTAGTGTCATAACACGCTTGGTTGTCTCCTTTAGCGTCATATAACACGCTTGGTTGTCTCCTTTAGCGTCATGTAACACACTTGGTTGTCTCCTTTAGCGTCATATAACACAGGCTTGGTTGTCTCCTTTAGCGTCATATAACACACGCTTGGTTGTCTCCTTTAGTGTCATATAACACGCTCTTGGTTGGGACTATAGCCGTCCCTTTTGACGCTGTTTAGGAAAATCTTGTGCGTGGTCTTACGGTTCCGTGACACGCGGGAATGACAGGCCCGTTGAAGAAGAAATCGGCTTCCCTGACACGCAATAATAATTAAGTTAAAGACACACCTAGGACACCCTGCTCTCTTATGACGTCATAAGGGGCAAGATTCCAGATCGGTCCATCTGAGCTTTTGTTTTCTCAAAGGCAGAGCAGGATACCCAGGACTCGGTTTACACCTATCACCATTTCTAGTCACTGGGCAGGCTGGGGGGACTCATTAATGTTAAAAAACCTCATAAAGGGACATTTTCATGCCATGGGACCTTTAAGTATGTGTCAGTCGACTTGTTGGAACATCTTCTGTTTTCTAGAGTGGCAACAAAAGATGAGAATGATTGATTAAATCAGTTTTAAAGTTACTAACAAAAAAAGCAAAGGTGAAGAGTTGTCTCCTCCACTGGCTGGGGTTACTCCTGACGGGGCAGATATGGTCTAATTAACAACTCAGTTCTCTCCAAAGTTTGAAGCTGGGGCGTCTGCGAATGTAAACACAGAGGCTCTCTGGGTCCGAGGGGCTAATTACAGGTCTCTGACAGTTTATTAAGTCCTAACGAGGCTGCTGTCACGTTGCGGTAAACAGCCGGGTGGATGACCTGGCGACCGCCTGAAAACTCATCTGACAGGAAGCCGTTGATTTAACAATGTTTTATCTGTACATACCCCCTTCCCCATCCCCATCCCCATCCCAGTCCACAGCAAAACTTCTGCCGTATTGCAAGTGCCAGAAAAACAAAAAGCAAAGTACTTTACAGTATCATATGCACAGAACAATGGCCCCTCTAGCAGAGTTATGATATGCATAAATAGAAAAATAAATAAGAATTGCACCTTTGCTTTGGTCATGAGAACGAGATCCAGGGTACAAGCGGCCGAAATGGGTTTCCTCAGGAGGGGGGCTGGCGTCTCCCTTAGAGATAGGGTGAGAAGCTCAGTCCTCCGAGAGGAGCTCGGAGTAGAGCCGCTGCTCCTTCACGTCGAAAGGAGCCAGTTGAGGTGGTTCGGGCATCTGGTAAGGATGCCTCCTGGGGGGGTCCCTAGGGAGGTGGTCCAGGCACGTCCAGGGAAGTTTGGGGCTGCTGGAGCTGCTGCCCCCGAGACCCGATACCGGATAAGCGGATGAAGATGGATGGATGGATGGATGGATGCACCTTTGCTTTCCCCCTCCAAGACATGTCTGCTTTTATGGTCTCATTGTTGCTTTTTTGTGTGATTTTTGTCATTTTGTTCTGTTAAGCACTTTAGTTTACTGCGTCACACAGACACAAGTGCCCAGTGCACATGGATTTATAACCCAAATATACCCCAAAAATACATCTAGTAAACAAAGTATGCACTGTGCAGTATATTGTATGTAGACAGGTAGACAGAGTTGGTTATATGGGCTTTTTTGTTATTTATTCTTTATAAATTGATTCATTCGGAGTAGCGAATAGTATTTTTGATGTGTGGGGCGGCCTCTGGCTCACCTAGCAGGACCGTTCACCCCACGTGGTCTGAGTCCTGCAGCGACCCGGGTTCGAATCCGACCTGTGGTCCTGTGCTGCGTGTCATCCCCCCATCTATCTCCCCCTTTCATGTCTATCGACTGTCGCTATATTAAAGGGAAAAGTCCCAAAAAATAATCAAAATTGTCAATTGTTTTGTCACAAAATAGAGTGCAGGAGTCTAGGAAGAATAGCTTCTAGCGTGTGCTGAAGCTAATGTGGATCCACATTAAAGAAACTAACAAGAAGGACTCATGGCTTGGCTTTGGCTCTAACATACACCTGGGCTGGGAGGCCTTACACACGTGTGTCTTTCCTAAGCGTGTCCAATCAGTTGATTGGGGCACAGGTGGGCTCCAATCAAGCTGCAGAAACAGCTCAAAGAAATGGGAAATATAAATTCATGAAAATGTCCGGTTTTCACTTTTTTTTTCATTATGGGACCATTATAAGCGTGCATGTAGTTAAATTAACTGGCGCTTTGCACACAATACTTTATATATATATAAAATATTTAATCTAATAAAGGTGCTGGAGATGTCAAACCTGATGTTATTATGTTATTACACTGAAAAGGTTTTAACAGATATTTAGTTGAAGCTGACACAGAATAGGTCATATACATTATTTCATATTTATTTATTTGAAAAGAGAGCTATTATAATTTTGTTTCAGGTTGTTACAGATTTGATTTTATTACATAAGTTATTTTTATGCCATTGAGGCTTAATAAAGCACGTTAACCTCTGAGAAGCCCGTCTGAATTTGGAAGAGGACATTTTTTCACATTTTTTAATGCTTCTCAACTTTGTGAAATGTTGATGTAATATATTAATATAAAATGTATTTGCTGCATGACTATGTAACACACACTATAAAAATTATATTTGGGTACTTATTTTTAGAAAGGCCTGACTAGGGACTGGGGTTGCAAATGAGCCTATAGGCTAGAAACACATCTGCACATATTGTTATGGCCCTGACTGTAAGAATAATTATGCATGTAATGTGTGCTGCATTGTCCTGAAAAAATAATGATAATAAGGGGATTAAAACAGAGAGGAATCAAACTTACTGTCTAGGCAATGCTGCCGGATGATATAGATGACTAAACTCCCTCTGTTACCATGGTTACAGGAGCTTTTCCACCAGGATTCGTCATGCTGCAGCCAGTCACTCTGTCTAAAACTAAAGTTAATAAGTTAATAAGGCAAGAAATGGAAGTGTTTTTGAAATAGTATTGAGTAAAAGTTGACATATTCCAGTCTGTGATTATCATCAACATCCATTCCTTTAATTTTAGTCTCAATAATTCCTAATTTCTGCTTTTCTAACTCAAACATTAGGTACAATTTCCTATAAATGAGGTTTATTGACCATAAATTCCAAAAATAACTGTAAAACTAAAGTTAATAAGTTAATAAGTTAGTGTTATGTAGTGTTGAAAACATAAAAAAAGTGACAAAAGTAAGAAAACGTAAGAAAAAGTAAAAAATATCGATAAAAAGCATCAACTAAAAGTGTAGATTTTCATATTGACAGGAAGACAACACGAGGGTTAAAAAGCATCATGCATTATGAAAAATCACATGTACCTGCTTAAATTTCCCAGAGAATATGTTTAGTTGTCAGTTCTGCTTTTTAGATGAGACAGATATTGTGTAGTTAGTGTCACGTAGTGTTGAAAACGTCAAAAGAGGGATAAACATTGAATAAAAAGTGTTGAAAAAAAGGGACAAAAATGTGAGAAAAAGTCCAAAACATCGATAAAAACTGTCAACAAACGTGTTGATTTTCGTTTTTTGACGGGAAGACAACACAATGGTTAATTTTCAAATGGGGAAATGGGACAATGTCTCCAGAAAACAACCAAACACAGAAATGGAAGCATAAACTGTAAAAAATAACAGAAGTAGCATCGGTGACGTCACCCATCACCGTCACATTTGGTATTTTGGTCATTGCCATCTTCTTTTTGTGTGTGTTTTGGTCAGACATTTTGTGTTGTGTTGTCATCTTATCTCTTCTTAAAACCTATTATCCAAAATTGGAACGAATGAGATCCCGGTTCAGGCTTTGTTTGATGCGGTTTGTCATGTTTTTCCGGGGCCGATAAGTAGCTTTACGAACAGCAAAACCTTTAATTGGCCACTCTGAAACACGCGAGGATTTCAGGGATTTACCCGACGCACACGTCAACATAATTGCTGCAGCTTCTCTGACACTCACTTATTTTCATAACTCACCACACAAGAAGATTTCATCTCCAGTACCCCCCCTCCTGAACCTCCTGCGGCACCAGAACAACCCCGTTAGTGAGACTTCGGCGATATACTGTGGACTAATGAGGACTCAATGTCTCACTCTTCTGGATCTGCAGGTGATGAAGCAATAACATGAAATACGTTTTATTAGAGGTTGTTTTTCATTCTGAATGAGGACTACGTCTTAGGGCTGTAGTCAAGACCACCTTAGTTGAGTCCAAGACCAGGACTAGTCGAGTCCAAGTCAAGACCGAGTCCAGGACAGAATAAAGGTCTTATGCATGACAGTATCAAGACAATCATTTTGGGTTTCCCTTTCCCTCCAATATCATTATCAACATAATAAAGACACCTGGACTCGGTCCAGACCAGAAGCCATATTGGGCAAGACCAGTGGCCGAGACCGAGACAAGTCCGAGTCCAAATAGTAGCGAGTCTGAGACAAGTCTGAGACCATAGAAAAACGGTCTTGAGTCTGGACTCAAGTACTACAGCCCTGCCTTTAACCCTCGTGTTGTCTTCCCGTCAACCATGAAAAATGATCACTTTTTTTCAACATCATTGCTTTTTCCGACATTTTGTCACTTTTTCAATGTTGTGGGTATTTTTTTGATGTTTTTCCCCAAGTTTTTGATATTTTTTAATATTGACGCTAATTTCGACGGCCCATTTCTTGTGACAATTTTTCTTTTTTTTTTTACTGAAAACGGGTCAAATTTGACCCAAGGACAACACGAGGGTTAACCCTCGTGTTGTCTTCACCTTCGGGACCCTCTCGTGTCCCTCGGGTCAAACTGACCCGGGACTTATTTGGGGTTTTTTAACAATTCTGAAATAAAATTTTACTTCATAATCTATTAACAAATATTGTCTTTATGCCTTGTGTTGTCTTCCCATTAACCATGAACTTGCCCTTCCAGGTCAAAATTGATTTTATTTTGTGCTTCTCCGATGTTTTTGTCACTTTTTCTGATTTATTTCTCACTTTTTCCAGCTTTTGGCAATTTTTTTTTTTAAAAACCTGAGCTGGTTTAATAATAAATAATAAGTTTTACACTTATTCTTGGAATTCATGGTCAACAAACCTCATTTATATCAAAATTCATACGTTTTTAGTCAAGAAGGCAGAAATTATGAATTATTTTAGCTAATAGTTTAGATCAGAGGATGTTATGTCAAAGTTTAGTCCGGATACTGTTTTGAAACCATTTAAAAAAAAGAAAAATAAAGAATTCAAATGCTATAAGATTAAATAAAATACCCAAAAATTCAAAGAAGAACGTTGTATGGAATACTTTTAGCAATTTGGTTGAAAGAAATCTAATATTTCTGATATAAAAACACTTTGAAATGGGTCAGTTTGACCCGTTTTGAAAAAAAAAGTGTCTTTCAACCAAGATTTTAGAAAAATAACACAGATTGTTCAACACAACAAGTAAAATAAAAGCTCAGCCCACAGCTTTTTTTTTTTAATTTTGATGTTTTGTTCAATTTAATAGCATTCAAAAACTTTTTTTTTATGAAAGACCATTGAAAAAAAAATTTTTTTAAATCAAACCACGTTCAGACACAGATTGCATGAAAAGTGACAGAGACCACAAAAACCCACACACACACACACACACACACCAAGAGAAATCATCAAACCTGGTGAGATGATGAAAACACTCCACTAATGAATTGGGTTTGATCTGTTGCCAAGGAGACCAGCCTCTCCTTTCATCTTGCCGTCCACAAACCTGGACTTATTTAAATCAAATCCATTCCGAGTTCTCAAATGCAACAAAACACAGTCGGTCCCTGAACGCCTCATGTACCCATGTTGGCTGTAGTACTCGAGTCCTGTCTTGGACTCGAGTCCGGACTCAAGACCATTTGTCCATGGACTCGGACTTGTCTCGGACTCGGTAGTATTTGGACTCGGACTTGTCTCGGCCAATGGTCTGGCCCAATATGGCTTCTGGTCTGGACCGAGTCCAGGTGTCTTTATTATGTTGATAATGATATTGGAGGGAAAGGGAAACCCAAAATGATTGTCTTGATACTGTCATGCATAAGACCTTTATTCTGTCCTGGACTCGGTCTTGACTCAGACTCAAACCTTTTTGGACTCAGTCTTGACTCGGACTCAACTAGTCCTGGTCTTGGACTCGGATTCAAACCTTTTTGGACTCGGTCTTGACTTGGACTCGACTAGTCCTGGTCTCGGACTTGTCTTGGACTCGACAAAGGTGGTCTTGACTACAGCCCTAACCCATGTTGAGGTTTTTAATGGAATCTGACTGAGGGAACTGAACTAAAGGAGCTGAACCATTTGATTGGCTGGTATTTACGCATGCAGGTGCGTTCACACCAACCAGGGATCAAGGGGTCTTGCACGGCAGGTTCGGCTTGAAGGTGACTCTAGTTTGCAGGAATAGATCGTCATGTGTAAATCTACTAGTGTCTCACAAATACGGAGTAGTTTTGAAGGTAACTGTCCCACAGAAATAGGCGTCCATCGCTCTGAGTCTGTCTGTTGTCTTGTACGTCACTGGTACCTGTTGCCAAGCAACCTGGGGAGGCGCGGTCTCCATTCATTCATCTACACTCTCACCTGGGGGTGTGCCCTTGACCAACTGCCCCTCTACTCGTTTGAAAGCCATGATGTCTCTCTCTCAAGGGGGGGGCCAAATTCTCTGGGCGGGCAAAGCAGAGAAAGGGGAGGTAACCTTGCCCCTTATGACCTCATAAGGGGAAGATTCCAGATCTATTCCCATCTGAGCTTTCATTTTCTCAAAGGCAGAGCAGGATACCCAGGGCTCGGTTTACACCTAGCACCATTTCTAGTCCCTGGGGGGCCATAGGCAGGCTGGGGGAACTCATATTAATGTTAAAAAACCTTTTTCATGCCATGGGACCTTTAAGTTTTCATAGCGTTACCTCCCTATTCAGGTCTGGAATCTATCGAGAGGATTAGACTCAAATATATAATCATTTTATACTTTCACCCCTTTGCTTCAGTCTTCAGTCTGAGAACCTCTACATTTTTTATGTAAATATTAACAGTATTGTCCCCCCTTTGTAATCTCACAACTAACTTTTTGTTGTACTTTCATTTATTTTACTTTGATTCTTAAAAAAAATGCTGCTACAATCTTTGTTTTTCGGAAAACATTAAAGCCTGTGTGTTTTGTCCGCTCCGTGTTTCTCCTTATGCACGTAAGGTGAGTCCTGATGGTTTCCATTAATTTCATTTTTTTTTTCACTACGCATCTGATTCCTGGAGCAAAACACGGACGGATGGCTGCAGCTGATTGCGTGCATCAGGTGTAAATTAGTCTCTGATTATCTGAACTTTTATCTGAAACATGAAGAGCACCTGAAATCACCGTCCCTTTGAATAATAATGTCTTTAAGTGCAGTCTGTAGTTACAACTAATCATTCATTTCATCGTGATGCCCTTATTTAGCAGCTTTCTATGAGACTTACCATTGCTTTTCTTTGTAAAAAGCCCTAAAATTACCAAAATGATTACGTAACTTTGTCATATATCTACTGTAAAAAGATGGATCAAAAGAAAGTCTCCTATCTAATAGTTTAGTCTTGAAATAGCTGCAGCCCTGAGCCTTTTGGCTATGGTTAATAAACAGGGAGGGACATGCATGTGCATTTGCAAAACAGCCAATAGGAATGCTCGGTCTCTCTCTGAAATGACCTGTGATTGGCCAAAGTCTCCTGTCGTGGGCCAGATTTACTCAAGCCTGAAAACAGAGCCGAGGAGACGGGGCAAAAGTCTTTTTTTTCAGCATGTTTTGGAATTTAATATTAAGCTACAGCCAGTTAGCTTAGCATTCACACTTGAAAACATCTAGCCTGACTCCTATATCGCAGCCTGGTTTGGTTCTTGTCAGCAATTTTTTGAGAATAAATGTGGAAAAACCCTGTTTCCAAAACCACCCGTCTACATTCAAAGTCAATTTTACTTGTGGATTTAACCCTTGTACGGTATTCGGGTCAAATTGACCCATTTCAAGTTCCATGTTTTCTACCTGAAATCAGCATCTTCTCCTTATTTCCTGTGATAAACATGTATTCCTGACTCAGAACATTATTCTGGATATGACACTTATGTTGTTTCCATAGTGGATTTTTAACATGAATTATAACCTTATGGCAAAAAACAAACCCCACTTCCATGTTTAATTGTGTGCTAGTAGAGACTGATGCATTCCCTGAACATAGATGTTATCTCAGCTGTTGGAAATGGAGATAAAGACAATATTTGTTAATAGATTATGAAGTAAAACTTTATGTCAAAATTGTTTTTAAAACCCCAAATAAGTCCCGGGTCAGTTTGACCCGAGGGACACGAGAGGGTCCCGAAGGTGAAGACAACTGTAGTTAATATTGCTCCAAAATTGCAAATACTACTTCATCCTGAATGCTTAACATCTGCATATTTTCCTCCAGTTATGACCTACTTTCCCAATTTACGAAGCCATGTGGAAACTATTGCAGCAACGACAACAACAACTCTCACGTTATCTAACTTATTAAGAAAAAGAGCTCTGTGGCTGATGTGATCTTCAGTCCCAGAGCTCTTCAGGTGACCGGACCACCCGGAGGGGCTCTTCACCATGGCGACAACGCCTTGATTATGTGGAAAACGAGCTAGATAGAGATAATGACACCGCAAAATTCACAGAGCGACCTACTCTGAAAGTGCACCTGTTCCTTTCGGCATCAAGTCTGTATGTATATATTTACATATTCTCCATACTGCTTGACTTTCTGAAGAGATTAACAACATATGAGCATACATAAGTAATGATTAATTGCACACTCTGATAGGAACAGGGTTATAAATCCAGGTTATAAATAGGTGCAGATGAGCAGCTGGAATCAAACCAGCAGAAAATACGGTTTGCTGAATGTCACTGAACCAAAGTTTGAGTCACTTGGCTTCAGAAAGTCTTTCGTGATGTACTTAGAATACTTTGATGTCCCCGAGAGGCGATTTGTTGTACAGGACACTCATATTGACACATAATCAATACACAAACACTGAACCAGACATCTACAGCCCCATCCATCTAACACATAACACACACATATCTAACACATAACACACACACATCTAACACATAACACACACATATCTAACACATAACACACACATATCTAACATATAACACACACATATCTAACATATATCTAACACATAACACACACATATCTAACACATAACACACACATATCTAACACATAACACACACATATCTAACACATAACACACACATATCTAACACATAACACACACATATCTAACATATAACACACACATATCTAACATATAACACACACATATCTAACACATAACACACACATATCTAACACACATCTAACACATAACACACACATATCTAACATATAACACATCTAACACACACACATATCTAACACATATCTAACACATAACACACACATATCTAACACATATCTAACACATAACACACACATATCTAACACATAACACACACATATCTAACACATAACACACACATATCTAACACATAACACACACATATCTAACATATAACACACACATATCTAACACATAACACACACATATCTAACACATAACACACACATATCTAACATATAACACACACATATCTAACACATAACACACATCTAACACATAACACACATATCTAACATATAACACACACATATCTAACACATATCTAACACATATCTAACATATAACACACACATATCTAACACATAACACACATCTAACACATAACACACACATATCTAACATATAACACACACATATCTAACATATAACACACACACATCTAACACATAACACACACATATCTAACATATAACACACACATATCTAACACATAACACACATCTAACACATAACACACACATATCTAACACATAACACACACATATCTAACACATAACACACACATATCTAACATATAACACACACATATCTAACACATAACACACACATATCTAACACATAACACACACATATCTAACACTTAACACACACATATCTAACACATAACACACACATATCTAACACATATCAAACATATAACATACACATATCTAACACATAACATACACATATCTAACACATAACACACACATATCTAACACATAACACACACATATCTAACACATAACACACACATATCTAACACATAACACACACATATCTAACACATAACACACACATATCTAACACATAACACACACATATCTAACACATAACACACACATATCTAACACATATCTAACACTTAACACACACATATCTAACACTTAACACACACATATCTAACATATAACACACACATATCTAACATATAACACACACATATCATACACATATCTAACACATAACATTCTAGCGTGGTATAGAGAGCTGCAGGAAGACTCAACTCCATTTGGGCCAGCTCTCATTAATATTCAACCAGCTAAGCTGCTTCACTCTGATTGGCTATCAGCTAGCCAATGAGAGCCTGGCTATCAGCATTCCTTTACCCAGCTCATGAATATTAATGAGCTCAGGCAGCATGACGTCAGACTGACCAGCTGTTGTGATTGGTCTGATTTCTCCTTTTATTTCTTTTCAGTGGCTAGAGCTGACAGAGGAGGTAGCAGTTCATCTTCACATTACATTACATAACACACACACACACACACACACACACACACACACACACACACACACACTCACATATGGACCTGACATATTTTAAAAAATGCAAGTAAAATGGATTTTGTGTGTCAGGGCACCTTTTGTGAGTCACGTTAGCGACAGTAGGAATATGGTTTGGCGGACTTGTTGCACTAATGAGATCCACACAGGATGTCTCACATCTGACTTGATCCATGAGAACCTGGTGTCGTCAGTGAGTAACTGTGAAAGAGGGGATCCTGTACAAATCACACGCCAACAATAATTGATTTTTAGAGCAAGTTCAAGAATCAATTTTCAATCCTAACTTTTGAGACAGCATGAGCGAGAGTTCCTTATTTTCCAATAATGGTCTCAGCCTGCTGCTGTAACAAGAAGTGCCAGTGTCCAGACCTCCACTCGCCTCCAGACCTCCAATTAAAGGTCCATCTATGAGCCTCACTGCTGCACTGGCTGATGTTCTTCACCGCCACTGGAGGAAAGATTGATTTCTGATGTAAATGCTTCTATGAAGCCGGCTGTGCTGCTCCTTCACGTCGAAAGGAGCCAGTTGAGGTGGTTCAGGGGTCTGGTCAAGATGCCTCCTGGGGGGGGTCCCTAGGGAGGTGGTCCAGGCTCATCCAGCTGGAAGGAGGCCTCGTAGAAGACCCAGGACTAGGTGGAGGGACGTCCAGCTGGGAGAAGGC
Organism: Etheostoma perlongum; assembly: GCA_026937815.1. Classification (NCBI taxonomy): domain Eukaryota; kingdom Metazoa; phylum Chordata; class Actinopteri; order Perciformes; family Percidae; genus Etheostoma; species Etheostoma perlongum. The sequence continues at coordinate 2,697,708 of CM049376.1, forward strand.
CTCGGGGAAGACCCAGGACTAGGTGGAGGGACGTGCTGGGAGGGGGGAGACCCAGGACTAGGTGGAGGGGGACGTCCAGCTGGGAGGAGGCCTGGGAAGACCCAGGACTAGGTGGACGGACGTCCAGCTGGGAGGAGGCCTCGGGGAAGACCCAGGACTAGGTGGAGGGACGTCCAGCTGGGAGGAGGCCTCGGGAAGACCCAGGACTAGGTGGAGGGACGTCCAGCTGGGAGGAGGCCTCGGGGACCCAGGACTAGGTGGAGGGACGTCCAGCTGGGAGGAGGCCTCAGGGAAGACCCAGGACTAGGTGGAGGGACGTCCAGCTGGGAGGAGGCCTCAGGGAAGACCCAGGACTAGGTGGAGGGATGTCCAGCTGGGAGGAGGCCTCAGGGAAGACCCAGGACTAGGTGGAGAGATTATATCTCCAACCTGGCCTGGGAACGCCTCGGGATCCCCCAGTCGGAGCTGGTTGATGTGGCTCGGGAAAGGGAAGTTTGGGGTCCCCTACTATTTTATTAATGTATTTGACAGGGACAGTGTACTTTAACTAACATTGCTGTAAATGCACCAGAATTAGCCAAAAGGCTATTTTTCATCCGTTGTCCCTGGACAGATCTTAAAATAGTCTCCCTAAAAAAAAAAACAATAATAAGAAGATTACAGTCAACAATACAAATGTAAAAAGTAGTAAAACAGATAAAACTCTTTAAATCCCGTTGATAAATACAAATGTACAAATGTAATACAGATATTAAGGAACTTCTTTGAAAAATAAAATATGATTCAGTGCTGTTGCAGCCAACTTTCCCAGGCTTTGCTTTCAAACAGGACATTCATTTTTCTTTTAAAGGTTCGTTACTCACCAGAAAATTAAAATTCAATCACCTCTCGTCCTCTTGACCTTCTGTCTCTGAGAGCATGGTTCTGTCTCAATGAGCTGTCTTCATGTCAAAGTCGTGGACATGCAGAGCAGAGGATGCCAACTTCTCTCTTTCTTTTCATTTTTCTCCTCATTGATTGTGTCCTTGTTGCTTTTCATCTCTGCACTCGGTGACTCACGGGGGGGGTCGATGTGCACGGCAGGAAGTGACATCGTCCGGCGTGAATGACGACTCTCTCTTTCTTCTATTCCCGCTGCAGCTCTGTGTCATAAAGGCAGCTCAAGGACGGCAGCTGACATACTCAGACATGATCAAGTCCAAAACAGAAAGATACTGTTGTTAGAATCGAGATTTGACATATCTTTTGAGTTGAATAAAGAATTTTGAGTCCTTACCCTTTGAAAACTTTTTAAAAAAAAATGTCTATATCTGAAATATGAGTTTCTTTTTAGCCAAATTACCACAAAAAATGGATTGGATTCCATCCAACGCTCATTGTAAATACAACTCATCACTTTCATTCCTCTGATCTTAACTATTAGTCAAAATAATTCATAATTTCTGCTTTTTTAACTCAAATATTAGTTATAATTCTATATAAATGAGGGTTATTGACCATAATCATTATTCCTAAAATTTCCTTCGGGATGAATAAAGTATCTATCTACCTATCTATCTATCTATCTATCTATCTATCTATCTATCTATCTATCTACCTATCTATCTATCTATCTATCTATCTATCTATCTATCTATCTATCTATCTACCTATCTATCTATCTATCTATCTATCTATCTATCTATCTATCTATCTATCTATCTATCTATCTATCTATCTATCTATCTATCTATCTATCTATCTATATATCTATCTATCTATCTATGAATTCCAAAAAGTAGTGTAAAAAGTGGTAATAAGGTCTGAAAAAGGGACGAAAATGTCAAATATTTGTCCGTTTTTTAACCCGGGAGGACGACACAACGGTTAACTATTCTCAGTATAATAACAAAGATAAAAGAAAATGTCTAAAGGCTCATTTGTCAAATTTTTCGTTGCTTGTTGAGATGATTCTGATGGATTGAATCGACAGATAAAAAGTGCGTGGTTACAAGGAGATTTCAGCACTGCGGTTGTTAGCAAGATAGCTTTAAAAAACAAAAAAACTACATTTAAGATTTCACCGCCCTTCCTACCATTCCTCTCATGTGTTGTCAATCACTTTGGGAACAAAACACTGTGAAGAATCAGAAACACAAACACATTTCTGTTTTTTTTTTTTTTGCTCTCCTTTGGAAGCTAATATCAGTCCGTCCAATATGTGACTCTCCTGTCCTCAGAGGATGAACCTGATGACTGCAGGACATTGTCCAGAGTTCACATGAGAAATCGACTACTGCCACTCCAAAGAGTTTCAGGTCAACTAAGATATTACATGATTGGTAATGTTAAGAGAGTGTACTTAAAAATAGATGATGTGATGTTCCTCTGGTGTTTTTTTTTTCCAGTTCAAAGTTCAGGACATGTGTTAAAATCCTAAAATGATTTTTATTGTTTTCAGATCATTTCCTACATTCTTTCCTCTTATAAATGATTACTTTGTGTAGTCTTGTCGATCTCTCTGAACCAAAATCAATACAAACCGTTTCCGCATTTTCCACATTTGAGTTAATATGTTGCTATGTAAAATGATCACTTCCCTCACCCGTTGCAACACATGCAACATCATGTGCAAACATGTTTAACCCTCCTGTCTTTGGTTCAAATTTGACCCCTTTCCAAACAGTTTCTGTATCAGAAATTTAGGTTTGTTTCGATTGTCCAAAAAAGTAACGTGGATGGTTCCCTACAGCGTTCCTCACAAGTTAAATAAATAATCAGTTCACTACTTTCATTGAATTTTGAGTTTCTTGGAAATTTTATAGCATTTGGAGAAAAAAACAATTGGTAAAAGAACTTTTAAAAAATGTAATAAAAGAGAGAAAGATGTCAAAAAAAGTTGAAACAGTGACCAAACCATAGGGGGAAAGCCACAATAGGGTTGAAAAAAGACGACCAAAGCCTTCGTCAGGTCGGCGGAAGACAACGCATAGGGTTAAATCTGTGGGAAAACATTCCTCGTGGCCCTGCTAATGACCGATGGGAAGTAATTCTAGATGATGGAAACAAACCTTCAACCACATTCAAAAGACACACGGCCAGATTTAGTTGGCATCACGTTTTAATTTTAATTACACAACCATTCCACAGACTGAAACAAGCTTCTGTTACACAGAACAAGACAAATGCCCACAAAGATATCCAACCCATGGGATTAAAAAACCTGAAACTTCACGACAGCAATCCACGAAGCATGCAGACACGTCTCTTAACGAGACAATGTGTGTTGAACAAAGACTTTCTGAGACAAATGATGCAGTCCTCAAATCCAAAGTCTTTGGTCCCCGGAAGCTTTTTAGACTTTGGTTGAGTTTTTTCTCTGGAAAGGCATGAGGAGCTTGTGTGCGCAGAGTCTGAACTTCTGATCCCTCACACTGTAAATGATGACATTCCAGCAGCTGTTGGTGGCCAAAATCCAGAAGGCGAAAAAAGGAAAAGTTGCACCATTTATTCCCCAAAACGTTCCCGACCACAAAGACCGCGATAGGGGTGAATGAGGCGGTAAACGCCAACGTCAGAGTCCCAATGGTTTTGGCTGCTTTGATGTCAGAAAACGTAGGTTTGCTGCTGTTTTGGCGCTCCCCCTCGGCCAGATGTTTTCTGCGCCTCGAGTGCTGCCTGATGCTGGACAGAGAGATGATGTTAATGACCACCGTTCCCCCGAGGAGGGTGAAGTCGAACGTGGGGAAGAGGAGGAGGATGTTCCAGGCCTGGCTGGGGAACTCGCCAATAGTCCCCAGCGCGTAATTGCACATCCGGCTGCAGGAGTTGTACTCCAGAGTGATCTCGCTGCTGAAAACCATTGGCGACACCGCCAGGAAGAAGCTCCCCACCCAGGAGAGGACGATGAGGATCGTGGTCCTTTTCCGTGTAATCACAGAGTCCTTGTGCAGCGGCCGCAACACAGCGATACTCCTCTCGATCGTCAGCAGGAAGATGGTCGTGATGGAGACCAAGGTGCACCCAGCGAAGATGGGGCCGATGAGGTTGCACGGGTGGAAACTCACTAACTGCGAGTTGTAGGACGTCCACTCCGGTGCCAAGTCGGCCACCATGAGGTAGACCTCGGCGTAGACGGAGAGCGGCACTACGAAAATCCCCACCGCCAGGTCAGCCACAGCCAGGGAAGCCTTCAGGTAACCCTGCGGCGTGTGGAAGTGTTTGGTCCCGAGAACCACAGCCAGAGTCAGCAAGTTCCCAAACAAGATGGCGAAGATCAACAGCACCATGAAGAGCACCATGAGGATTTTGTTGGCCAGCGTACAGCAACACACGGTGCAGTCGGCCGGCTCAGTTCGGTCCAACATGGTCGCAGTGCCGGTCTCAATCATCGGATAAACTGCTGCTGTAGCATTCACTTCATGGCCTGAAAATTAAACCAGAGAAAGATGTCAGAGGTACAAAAACTGGTCAGTTAAATTGTGTTGTGTTTAAAAATGTGAACATATCCATCCATCCATCCATCCATCCATCCATCCATCCATCCATCCATCCATTCATCCATCCATCCATCCATTCATCCATCCATCCATCCATCCATCTTCGTCCACATATCCGGTATCAGGTCTTGGGGGCAGCAGCTACAGTAGGGGACCCCAAACTTCCCTTTCCCGAGTCACATTAACCAGCTCCGACTGGGGGATCCCGAGTGAGGCCAGGTTGGAGATAAAAACCCTCCACCTAGTCCTGGGTCTTCCCGAGGCCTCCTCCCAGCTGGACATCCCTCCACCTAGTCCTGGGTCTTCCCGAGGCCTCCTCCCAGCTGGACATCCCTCCACCTAGTCCTGGGTCTTCCCGAGGCCTCCTCCCAGCTGGAGCATGTCCTGGGTCTTCCCGAGGCCTCCTCCCAGCTGGACGTGCCTGGACCACCTCCCTATTAGGCATCCTTACCCGATGCCCGAACCACCTCAACTGGCCCTTTTTGTTAATCTACTCCGTTAGGACTGAGCACCCTGTTTGTTAGCAGTAATTAGCCTATGCCTATGTTAATGTTACCTAGCATGTTAGTTAGCAGTAATTAGCCTGTATCTATGTTAATGTTAACTAGCATGTTAGTTAGCAGTAAGCCTCTGCCTATGTTAATGTTAACTAGCATGTTAGTTAGCAGTAATTAGCCTGTGCCTATGTTAATGTTAACGAGCATGTTAGTTAGCAGTAATTAGCCTGTGCCTATGTTAATGTTAACTAGCATGTTAGTTAGCAGTAATTAGCCTGTGCCTATGTTAATGTTAACTAGCATGTTAGTTAGCAGTAATTAGCCTGTGCCTATGCTAATGTTAACTAGCATGTTAGTTAGCAGTAATTAGCCTGTACCTATGTTAATGTTAACTAGCATGTTAGTTAGCAGTAATTAGCCTGTGCCTATGTTAATGTTAACTAGCATGTTAGTTAGCAGTAATTAGCCTGTGCCTATGTTAATGTTAACTAGCATGTTAGTTAGCAGTAATTAGCCTGTGTCTATGTTAATGTTAACTAGCATGTTAGTTAGCAGTAATTAGCCTGTGTCTATGTTAATGTTAACTAGCATGTTAGTTAGCAGTAATTAGCCTGTGCCTATGTTATCTCCTAACATATACCTACCTCTCCGTCTCTGCTGATTGGGAATGATTGAGATTTCTCTTGCACAGCTACCAGAAGACTTACAGCTTTCAGACAGGTTGCTCACGTCACATCTACGTCTTCAAGCTCAGTTGGAGGCTGCGCACTAACGCTCCTTCACTGTCTATAATTTGA
>CM049376.1:2708479-2760979 GCA_026937815.1 Etheostoma perlongum
TCTAAAAACCAATGGGTGAAGACACTGTTAAAATAATGGACCTAGCATCAGTCTGTGGGAAGCATACTTGAGTGGACCCCAGTTTAAGTCCAAGAGGCCAAGACCAGTCCACTTTGGGGGGTGGGGGGACATGATGATCAGTCTGCATCCCTCTGTCATTAAACGCCTTCACATGCACTGAGCGGACGGAGCAGACTCAAAGCAGCAGAACAACAGCCGAAGAGAGGAGGAGGAGGAGGCCAGATGGGGAATTATATAGTATATAGAGAGAGATGGAGGTCATTACAGGGTGAGACAGCAGCTCACAAGGCAAGCAAAGATTGCCCGATCCCAGGCAGGCAGTCGCATGCCACCACAGAGTGTTGGATTAATGCGCTCTGACCGTGATGGGCTTGCTTGTCTGTGGGGAAAGATAAGCCTCCTCCTCTTCTTTCTCTTCGTTCCCTTCCTCCCCCTCCCCGTAACTTCCTCCCAGCAAACCCTCACACTTCACCCCTGCTGGGTCCATCTCTGGAGGGCTGATTGAGCTCGGCTGGGGGGCCGATGTTGAGGATTTCACTCGACAGATGGGAGAGTTTGTAGCTGAGCTTCACGGCCAGCGGCACAAACAGAGCGCGTGCAGAGCGCCGCCTGAGTCATGTTGGAGTGTGCGCTGATGTGATTTTTTGTTTGAACGTGTGTGTCCGAGCCCTTCGCTGCTGCCTCTGCACACTGCACTTCAAATGTATATACAGTGTTTTCTGACAAAGTAAACACATTGCACCCATATGTCATGAGACAGGTCCCCAGGAAAACATTCACCATTCACACACATTCACACACACTGTGGCCGAGGCTGCCGTACAAGGTGCCACCTGCTCATCAGATACACACTCACACACATCTACACACCTGCTCATCAGAAACACACTCACACACATCTACACACCTGCTCATCAGACACACACTCACACACATCTACACACCTGCTCATCAGAAACACACTCACACACATCTACACACCTGCTCATCAGACACACACTCACACACATCTACACACCTGCTCATCAGATAAACACTCACACACATCTACACACCTGCTCATCAGATACACACTCACACACATCTACACACCTGCTCATCAGACACACTCACACACATCTACACACCTGCTCATCAGATACACACTCACACACATCTACACACCTGCTCATCAGACACACTCACACACATCTACACACCTGCTCATCTAATACACACTCACACATATCTACACACCTGCTCATCAGATACACACACTCACGCACATCTACACACCTGCTCATCAGACACACTCACACACATCTACACACCTGCTCATCAGACACACACTCAAACACATCTACACACCTGCTTATCAGACACACACTCACACACATCTACACACCTGCTCATCAGATACACACACATCTACACACCTTCTCATCAGATACACACTCACACAAATCTACACACCTGCTCATCAGATACACACTCACACACATCTACACACCTGCTCATCAGAAACACACTCACACACATCTACACACCTGCTCATCAGACACACACTCACACACATCTACACACCTGCTCATCAGATACACACTCACACACATCTACATGCTCATCAGAAACACACTGCTCATCAGACACACACTCACACACATCTACACACCTGCTCATCACATACCTGCTCATCAGATACACACTCACACACATCTACACACCTGCTCATCAGACACACTCACACACATCTACACACCTGCTCATCTAATACACACTCACACACATCTACACACCTGCTCATCAGATACACACTCACACACATCTACACACCTGCTCATCAGATACACATTCACACACATCTACACACCTGCTCATCCGATACACACTCACACACATCTACACACCTGCTCATCAGATACACATACACACACACACACAACTACAACACCTGCTCATCAGACACACACTCACACACATCTACACACCTGCTCATCAGATACACTCACACACACACACACCTGCTCAACAGATAAACACTCACACAAATCTACACACCTGCTCATCAGATACACACTCACACACATCTACACACCTGCTCATCAGATACGACTCACACAGATCTACACACCTGCTCATCAGACACACACTCACACACATCTACACACCTGCTCAACAGATAAACACACTCACACACATCTACACACCTGCTCATCAGATACACACTCACACACATCTACACACCTGCTCATCAGATACACACTCACACACATCTACACACCTGCTCATCAGATACACACTCACACACATCTACACACCTGCTCATCAGATACACATCTCACACACACACTACACACCTGCTCATCAGATACACACTCACACACATCTACACACTTGCTCATCAGATACACACTCACACACATCTACACACCTGCTCATCAGATACACACACTCACACACATCTACACACCTGCTCATCAGATACACACTCACACATCTACACACCTGCTCATCAGATACACACATCTACACACCTGCTCATCAGATACACACTCACACACATCTACACACCTGCTCATCAGATACACACTCACACATCTACACACCTGCTCATCAGATACACACACACATCTACACACCTGCTCATCAGATACACACTCACACACATCTACACACCTGCTCATCAGACACACTCACACACATCTACACACCTGCTCATCAGATACACACATCTACACACCTGCACATCAGATACACACTCACACACATCTACACACCTGCTCATCAGATACACACTTCTAAACACCTGCTCATCAGACACACACTCACACACATCTACACATGCTCATCAGATACACACTCACACACATCTAACACCATTTGAAATTTGCAAAATGACACTTACACACCTGCTCATCAGATACACACTCACACAATCTACAATTTGCATTTAGAGGAGTGAAATGTCCATGTTTCTTGACTTTATTGCGGAAAACCATTTGAAATTTGCAAAATGACTCTTTAAGTCAAAGTATGTGCCGCTTCCCCGATCATCGAGAACTTAATTTGCATTTAGATGACCTGACACCGGTTTCAGGGGCGAGCAGGTGCGGAGACGGCGTCCTGCTCGGAGTCACAGGGCTGCTGATGGACACTTTAGTTGTTGGCAGGAATATAGATGACCAAGACATCCTGCACCCAATTAAGTCTGATAAATGCTATTCTTGCTCTTTAAAAAGCAGCAGTGTAGCAGGCTTTCCTGGGGAAAGCTCGTATTGTTGTTTCTTTTACCGATACTTGGCAACTAAATGAAAGTTGACCTATTTTATTTCAGAATAAAACTGCAAACATTCAGCTTTCCTCTGACAAACGTGGTGAGAAATGCCACTAAAAAAACAGACATGCCAGATTGTGAGGACAGATGAAGTCACCCGACTGCAGGACGAAATGAGAATGTCATCCGTGAAATAAATGTCAAAAACATGTTGGTGTACAAGCCTGTCGTGTATTTATTTGGGACCCAAGAAGGTTCCAGCAGAAGGAAGAGATGTGCAGGAGTGGTGAATGAAAGAGAGAGGATGGCATGAGCAACAAGAGATGACAGGTTATTAAAAAAGTGTTTCTCCTTTCCCTTCTTTTTGTCTGAACCGCATATACAGACACTAACATGATAAAAATGTAATGTGTTAACCCTCATGTTGCCCTCATGTTGTCCTCATGTTGTCTTCATGTTGTCCTCATGTTGTCCTCATGTTGTCCTCATGTTGTCCTCATGTTGCCCTCATGTTGTCCTCATGTTGTCTTCATGTTGTCCCATGTTGTCCTCATGTTGTCCCCATGTTGTCCTCATGTTGTCCTCATGTTGCCCTCCCTCATGTTGTCCCCATGTTGTCCTCATGTTGCCCTCATGTTGTCCTCATGTTGTCCTCATGTTGTCCTCATGTTGCCCTCATGTTGTCCTCATGTTGTCCTCATGTTGCCCTCATGTTGTCCTCATGTTGTCCCCATGTTGCCCTCATGTTGCCCTCATGTTGCCCTCATGTTGTCCTCATGTTGTCCCCATGTTGCCCTCATGTTGTCCTCATGTTGTCCCCATGTTGCCCTCATGTTGCCCTCATGTTGCCCTCATGTTGTCCTCATGTTGCCCTCATGTTGTCCTCATGTTGTCCCCATGTTGCCCTCATGTTGCCCTCATGTTGTCCTCATGTTGTCCTCATGTTGTCTTCATGTTGTCTTCATGTTGTCCCCATGTTGTCCTCATGTTGTCCCCATGTTGTCCTCATGTTGTCCTCATGTTGTCCTCATGTTGTCCCCATGTTGTCCACATGTTGTCCCATGTTGTCCCCATGTTGTCCTCATGTTGTCCTCATGTTGTCCCCATGTTGTCCTCATGTTGCCCTCATGTTGTCCCCATGTTGTCCTCATGTTGTCCTCATGTTGTTCTCATGTTGTCTTCATGTTATCCCCATGTTGTCCTCATGTTGTCCCCCTGTTGTCCTCATGTTGTCCTCATGTTCTCCTCATGTTGTCCCATGTTGTCCCCATGTTGCCCCCATGTTGTCCCCATGTTGTCCCCATGTTGCCCTCATGTTGTCCCCATGTTGTCCCCATGTTGCCCTCATGTTGCCCTCATGTTGTCCTCATGTTGTCCTCATGTTGTCCATGTTATCCTAATGTTCTTTTTAATTCCCAAAATAAGATGATTGATTCCACCTAACGCTCTTTGCCAAGTACAAATCTCTACTTTCATTAATTTTGGGGCGTCTTATTCAATTTTATAGCATTGTAAAACAAATGGAAGTGTTTTTGAAATAGTATTGAGTAAAAGTTGACATATTCCAGTCTGTGATTATCATCAACATCCATTCCTTTAATTTTAGTCTCAATAACTCCTAATTTCTGCTTTTCTAACTCAAACATTAGGTATCATTTCCTATAAATGAGGTTTATTGACCATAAATTACAAAAATAACTGTAAAACTAGTTAATAAGTTAGTGTTATGTAGTCAAAAAAAGTTATAACATCGATAAAAAGCTTCAACAACAGTGTTTTTAAATTTTGACCAGAAAACAACACAAGGGTTAAACCAGTGGTGCAGTCTATGTGATTCGCAGGTATACGCAGTATACCCACTGAGAAAGCTCCAGGATTTCCATATCCCTAAAATATACTTTAAAATGCCGTATGACACACAACAACATACTTTCCATTACATTTTATATATATTTCAAACTGTCATCTGTGTTTTTCTTCTTCTCACAGGCTAAATAAAGCTATTTCCACCGTAAATTGGTGGATAAAAATGATCTGAATGCAGGAAATGAAGTCTTTGATGCACAAAATAACCCTGGGGGAGGACACCCAGACCCCCACTCCCCCCATATATGCCCCCCTCCCTCAAAGGCAGATTCTGGCCCATATACTGTATACAGGCCAATATATTTATATGCAGTACGTATACCCTGTGTTAAACCCTCCTGTGAATCATGAGGAGCTCTGTCCTAACATGACATTTCAGTCTAAGTCTGCTTTATTGTCAATTTCTTCACATGTCAAGACCTACAAAGAGATCGAAATTACGTTTTCCCTCTATCCCACGGTGGAGACAAGACAAACATAACATTCAAGTAAACAATATGAAAATTCAAAATAAAGGCAATACAATGAAGAAAATAAGAAGGCACAAAATTTTAATTAAAAATGTGCAATTGTGCATACAGTAGAGTAGACAGTCAATATAATGCAATAAGTGCAAAAGTCAGGCCAACAAATGGCTGAGGTAGTTCTGTTTGATCTGAGGATGCAAGTGGCATAGTGGTGCAGGTTATGGAGGAGCAGCAGAAGTGTGTTCAGAGTGTTTCCAGGACAACAGGACAACAGGACAACAACAACAACAAGTTGCAAAGTGTGCAAGTGTACAAATAATAATAGATATTTTTGCTTTTTTGTTCAGTGTATTTCAGAATGTTGTCCCCTACATTTCTTATGAGTAGTTTAAAGTCTGGACCAGCAGCAAAAACGTCCAGAGTTTCATTTTTTTATGATTAAAAAAATAAAATAAAAATAAAGGTTGCCCTCTCTCCTCCCTGATGGACATCTACACCTCCCGCTGCCTCAGCAGAGCAGAGAACATCATCGAGGACAGCCCCCCCACCTCGGCTCTGGTCTGGTTGACCTGTTGCCCTCAGGACGGCGCTACAGGTGCATCAGAGCACGGATCAACAGACTCAAGAACAGGTTCTTCCCGAAGGCCATAACCACCCTGAACTCACATATGCACTGACTCCACTCCACAGCCCCCCCCCCCGCACCACCCTGGACTCCCCCCCGGCCCCCTGGACCCCCCTGGACCCCCCTGGACCCCCCGGCCCCCGGACTGTCTTCTTCCCTCCGACTGTGCAATATTGTTATACTGTTACTGTTATACTGTAATATAACACCTCATAGGACACTGGAATCTGTGCAATTTCATTTCATACAGTGCAATATTTAATATTTAATATATTAACCTCTCCATGACATTACTGTGCAATATTTATTTATTTAATATTAGTACTTAATCATTTAATTTCATCACTGCGCAATATTATTTATTAATTTATAAAATTAAAAACTTTATATTTTATATTTTTGATATTTTTTATATTGTTATCTTATATTCTTATATTTTTTGTGTCAACGCTGTAAAGGGATTGCTTTAATCTCGTTGCACAAGTACCGTGTACTTGTGTATAATGACAAATAAAGGCATTCTATTCTATTCTATTCTATTCTATTCTATTCTATTCATTTACTCCCTGATAGAAAGGATAGATTGGGGTATTTCCCGACGCTCCAGTGTGCCCTGAACGCATCGCGGCGCTGCCATGTTGTTGTTGTATTTTCGGGACAGCAGCGGACAGTTTTCAGCTGCGGTCGCTGTCTGCGGACTCAGCGTCTCTGAAGGGGGACAGGCACTGCTTTGCTGACTTTATCTGGAATACAACTGAGCTTCAAGTGACTGTCAAAGTTATCGGACCACGAGAGGAGTCGTCGGGTATGTAGTTTTTCCTCATTTAAAAGTTTTCTGCTAAAGACTAGCTCACTCCGTGCGTTGGTGCTACTTTTTCCACCATTCGAGCTAACATGCGCTATCTAACGTTAAGTTACGTTTGCGCAGTAAAAGCTTCTTATTCAGACTTTCCTAAATGTATAACGTTTGAGATAAAAGATACATGCATGGTGCGTGGTGTCAAAAACAAACCGAGCACGTTGAGGTAGCTTCGGCACAAGCAACAACTAATGAGTTTTGGATGCTAACGCCTGTGCTAGCGTGGCTAACTAACGCTGCCAAATGACACCCAACTTGAGCAATAACTTGAAAAGTCCCTGAGGGAACTTTCTAAATGATTTTGTTGGCAGTGAATGTGAATATAAAAGCAGAAACAATAGCTAACTCATGGCTTTCTTGTGTTGACTCAGTGGGATAAAGTCATGGTTGGGTTTTTTTTTATGGCAGATCGGGACAAACTGTAAACACTATTTATCAAGTGTAACAGTTTGGACAAGGTTAGCTTGATGTATGATTAATAACAAGTACTTTTAATAAAAAGTAGTAGTGTGTGTGTGTGAGAGAGAGAGAGAGAGAAAGAGAATCCAGGTGCCACCACAATCCAATGAAATCTGCAAAAAAGAAGCACAAGGACTCAAGGAAAGAAGTTAAGTTAGTAACATGTATTAGTTAGATATGAATGCACACAGATGGAGAGATGAGCTCAGGAAAGTCCTCCAGCAGTCTAATCCTAGCATCCCAGCATAACACCTATAGCAGCAAAACTAAGGATAGGTCCAACATAATCTGCAAAACAGAAGCACAAGGACTCGGGGGAAGAAGATAAGTAAGTAACATGTATTAGTTAGATATGAATGCACACAGATGGAGAGATGAGCTCAGGGAAGTCCTCCAGCAGTCTAATCCCATAGCAGCATAACACCTATAGCAGCAAAACTAAGGATAGGTCCAACATAATCTGCAAAACAGAAGCACAAGGACTCTGGGGGAGAAGTTAAGGTAGTAACATGTATTAATTAGATATGAATGCACACAGATGGAGAGATGAGCTCAGTGTGTCATAGGAAGTCCTCCAGCAGTCTAATCCCATTGCAACATAACTCTTATAGCAGCATAACTAAGAACAGGTCCAGGATAATCCTGAGCTGGCCCTGCAGGTTATTAGAGGTCATTAGGCAAGTCAACTTTATTGACAATTTCAATGTGCAAGACATCACGAGGAATAGAAAATATGCTTCTCTCTGACTCACAGCGCCAAAAGTGTAGGGACAACAAGTAATAGATAAAAAGGTAAGTAATATGTGCAATAAAAGAAGATACAAAATAAGCTTAAGTAATATTTACAATAGAATAAATACATTTTTTAAATAGTGCAAAGGTCCTTGTAGAAAGTTCATGTGTGACGCTGTCTGCTGGTGAAACCTTTTTCACTCCAAAAAAGGGAAGTCTGCTTTGTGTTGCTGTTGCTTGAGTCAGGTTTGCAGAAGGGCTGCTCGATTATGGCATTATTATTAGGGTTGTGGGCGATATTTTCAGTGGCAATACTGTATCAATACACAGGCAACAAGTATTGATCTTTTATTATATATTATATATATATATATGTGTGGTGGTCAGTTTGTCGGCTTGACAATTTCATTTTGCAGCAATAAAATTGAAGTGATATGAATGAAACAGAAATATTGACAAAGTTTCCTTTTGGGGACTTCATTTGAAAATGGGAAAAATTTGAAGTTGGAAAAAAGGTTATAAATTGCAATATATCGCAGAATATTGCAATATGTTTAAAATCGCAATAATATCGTATCGTGATGGTATTGTATCAGGAGGCGTCTGGTGATTCCCAACCCTAATTATTTATCACTTGGGCAAATTTCACCAACTTGTTTTGGCTATCAAAACATTTCTGATGATCACGATCTTGGACTCGGACTCGAGGCGCTAGTCTCTGGACTTGTGACTCGTCTTGGACTTGTGCACTGATGACTTGGACTCAAACTTGAGGATTTATGAAATAGGACTCAGAAGTTGGACGACTTGGTGACTCGGACTCGAACGCTGGGGACTCAAGACTTGACTGGGACTCTTCTTTGGTGATTTGAACACTGGGGAACTCGAGACTTGACTGGGACTTTTCTTTGGTGACTTGAACACTGGGGACTCAAAACTTGACTGGGACTCTTCTTTGGTGACTTGCGCTGGGAACTCGAGACTTGACTGGGACTTTTCTTTGGTGACTTGAACACTGGGGACTCGAAACTTGACTGGGACTCTTCTTTGGTGACTTGAACACTGGGGACTCGAGACTTGACTGTGACTTTTCTTTGGTGACTTGAACACTGGGGACTCGAAACTTGACTGGGACTCTTCTTTGGTGACTTGCGCTGGGAACTCGAGACTTGACTGGGACTTTTCTTTGGTGACTTGAACACTGGGGACTCGAAAACTTGACCGGGACTTTCTTTGGTGACTTGAACACTGGGGACTGAGACTCGAGACTTGACTGTGACTTTTCTTTGGTGACTTGAACACTGGGGACTCGAAACTTGACTGGGACTCTTCTTTGGTGACTTGCGCTGGGAACTCGAGACTTGACTGTGACTTTTCTTTGGTGACTTGAACGCTGGGGACTCGAGACTTGACTGGGACTTTTCTTTGGTGACTTGAACACTGGGGACTCGAAACTTGACTGGGACTCTTCTTTGGTGACTTGCGCTGGGAACTCGAGACTTGACTGGGACTTTTCTTTGGTGACTTGAACACTGGGGACTCGAGACTTGACTGGGACTCTTCTTTGGTGACTTGAACACTGGGGACTCAAGACTTGACTGGGACTCTTTTTTGACTTGGACTCGAGACTTGACTGGGACTCTTCTTTGGTGACTTGAACACTGGGGACTCAAGACTTGACTGGGACTCTTTTTTGACTTGGACTTGAGACTTGACTGGGACTCTTCTTTGGTGACTTGAACATTGGGGACTTAAGACTTGACTGGGACTCTTTTTTGGTGACTCAGACTCGAAACTTGACTGGGACTCTTTGGTGACTCAGACTCGAAACTTGACTGGACTCTTCTTTGGTGACTTGAACACTGGGGACTCGAGACTTGACTGGGACTCTTCTTTGGTGACTCAGACTCAAAACTTGACTGGGACTCTTCTTTGGTGACTTGGACTCAAACGGGGACTCGAGACTTTGAAAAGTCAGAGTTGACTTTTCTCATGACTGGTATTTGGGCCATTTTAAGGTCAAAGTTCATTCACATGTAGTTTGTCCCGTGGTTATGAGCTTATGATCCTCTTCCATCCAATAACTTGCTTCTTAGTTTAAGTAAGGACCTTCTAACTCTTTGGACTGTTTGTAGATGTGAGTTGAAAACTGCAGTCACATTTACAGCTTGGTCTTTCAGGGCTGCAAGTAATGATTAATTTGAATTGTCCATTCATATAATGATTACTTAACCAATGAATTGAGTAATCATTTAGTTTGTTAAACATCAGAAAATGTTATAAAAACAAACGCTTGCAATGAGAAGTCCAAGGTGACGTCTTCACATGTCTTGTTTTTGTGTAACAACGAGTCAAAACCACAAAGATATTAATATTTTAATTTATCTGCAATAATATACGGCAAAAAACAACAAATGTTCAAATTTGTGATTTATTTTTTGGGCATTTTAACCCTTTATTTGACAGGACAGCTGAAGACATGAATGAGTTGGACGACTTGGTGACTCGGACTCGAACGCTGGGGACTCAAGACTTGACTGGGACTTTTCTTTGGTGACCTGAATGCTGGGGACTCGAGACTTGACTGGGACTCTTCTTTGGTGACTTGAACACTGGGGACTCGATACTTGAATGGGACTCTTTGGTGACTTGAACACTGGGGACTTAAGACTTGACTGGGACTTTTCTTTGGTGACCTGAACACTGGGGACTCGAGACTTGACTGGGACTCTTCTTTGGTGACCTGAACGCTGGGGACTCGAGACTTGACTGGGACTTTTCTTTGGTGACTTGAACGCTGGGGACTCGAGACTTGACTGGGATTTTTCTTTGGTGACTTGAACACTGGGGACTCGAGACTTGACTGGGACTCTTCTTTGGTGACCTGAACGCTGGGGACTCGAGACTTGACTGGGACTTTTCTTTGGTGACTTGAACACTGGGGACTTAAGACTTGACTGGGACTTTTCTTTGGTGACTTGAACACTGGGGACTTAAGACTTGACTGGGACTTTTCTTTGGTGACCTGAACACTGGGGACTCGAGACTTGACTGGGACTCTTCTTTGGTGACCTGAACGCTGGGGACTCTAGACTTGACTGGGACTCTTCTTTGGTGACTTGAACACTGGGGACACAAGAGTTGAATGGGACTCTTTGGTGACTTGAACACTGGGGACACAAGAGTTGAATGGGACTCTTTGGTTACTTGAACACTGGGGACTCGATACTTGACTGGGACTCTTCTTTTTTGACTCGGACTCGAGACTTGACTGGGACTTTTCTTTGGTGACTTGAACACTGGGGACTCGAGACTTGACCGGGACTTTTCTTTGGTGACTTGAACACTGGGGACTCAAGACTTGACTGGGACTTTTCTTTGGTGACTTGAACGCTGGGGACTCGAGACTTGAATGGGACATCAGAAAATGCTATAAAAACAAACACTTGCAATGAGAAGTCCAAGGTGACGTCTTCAAATCTCTTGTTTTTGTGTAACAACGATGCAAAACCACAAAGATATTATTATTTTAATTTATCTGCAATAATATGATACGGAAAAAAACAACAAATGTTCAAATTTGTGATTATTTTTTGGGCATTTTAAGCCTTTATTTGACAGGACAGCTGAAGACATGAATGAGTTGGATGACTTGGTGACTCGGACTCGAACGCTGGGGACTCAAGACTTGACTGGGACTTTTCTTTGGTGACCTGAATGCTGGGGACTCGAGACTTGACTGGGACTCTTCTTTGGTGACTTGAACACTGGGGACTCGATACTTGAATGGGACTCTTTGGTGACTTGAACACTGGGGACTTAAGACTTGACTGGGACTTTTCTTTGGTGACCTGAACACTGGGGACTCGAGACTTGACTGGGACTCTTCTTTGGTGACCTGAACGCTGGGGACTCGAGACTTGACTGGGACTTTTCTTTGGTGACCTGAACGCTGGGGACTCGAGACTTGACCGGGACTTTTCTTTGGTGACTTGAACACTGGGGACTCGAGACTTGACCGGGACTTTTCTTTGGTGACGTGAACACTGGGGACTCGAGACTTGACCGGGACTCTTCTTTGGTGACTTGAACACTGGGGACACAAGAGTTGAATGGGACTCTTTGGTTACTTGAACACTGGGGACTCGAGACTTGACCGGGACTTTTCTTTGGTGACTTGAACACTGGGGACTCGAGACTTGACCGGGACTCTTCTTTTTTGACTCGGACTCGAGACTTGAATGGGACATCAGAAAATGCTATAAAAACAAACACTTGCAATGAGAAGTCCAAGGTGACGTCTTCAAATGTCTTGTTTTTGTGTAACAACGAGGCAAAACCACAAAGATATTATTATTTTAATTTATCTGCAATAATATGATACGGAAAAAAACAACAAATGTTCAAATTTGTGATTATTTTTTGGGCATTTTAAGCCTTTATTGACAGGACAGCTGAAGACATGAAAGGGGAGAGAGACGTAGCAAATCGCCGCAGATCGGAGTCGGGACCCGGGGCCCCGGGACTCTTTGGTGACCTGAAAACCTCCATATATGGGCGCCCTCTCTACCAGCTGAGCTATCCGGGCGCCCCAAACGTTCACATTTTGAGGATCCGGGCTGCATTTTATAGACTGAATATTGATGGGTTTTGGTCTTTGGTTCAGGCAAAACAACTCATTTTAAAACGTCGCTTTGGGCTTTTAAGAAGCTTTCTTTTTAAACTATGAAGAAATATTTGAACTAATCAAAAAATGAACATATAAAAGAAAGTAAGCATTGACGAGTCCGACCTCGAGTCCGTGGACCTCTGATGTGAGTCTTGACAACGGGACTTTCTTTGGTGCTGAAACTGGGGTCTTGTTGATCACTTCACAGTGACTGGAGATTTTTCTTTGGTCAACAACACTGGCTGCATTTGGGGACGTTCAATAATGTGTGGTTTTGAACACTGGGGACTTAAGACTTGAGGGACTTTTCCTCTGGGGGACTCGAGAAGAGGGACTTTTCTTTGGTGACTTGAACACTGGGGACAACATGACTGGGACTCTTCTTTGGTGACCTGAGAGGGTGACTTGACTCGAAGTGACACTGGGGACACAAGAGTTTTGGTGAATGGGACTCTTTGGTTTATGAGAACACTGGGGACTCAAGAGTTGTTTTCTTTTTGGTACTTGAATGGGACATCAGAAAATGCTATAAAAACAAACACTTGCAATGAGAAGTCCAAGGTGGCGTCTTCAAATGTCTTGTTTTTGTGTAACAACGTGTCACAAGATATTAATATTTTAATTTATCTGCAATAATATGATCTTTGGAACAAATGTTCAAATTTGTGATTATTTTTGTTTAAGCCCAGGACAGCTGAGACTGATCTGAAATTCTTTTATATAAACCTTATATGGTCCCAGCTAACTATCCGGTGCTCTTCTTTTGAGGATCCGGGCTGCTTTTATAGACTGAATATTGATGGGTTTGGTCTTTGGTTCAGGCAAAACAACTCATTTTAAAACTTTGGGCTTTTAAGAAGTTTCTTTTTAAACTATGAAGAAATATTTGAACTAATCAAAAAATGAACATATAAAAGAAAGTAAGCATTGACCAGTCCGTGACCTCTGATGTGAGGACAACGCGTGCAGACTTTCACAAGCTGAAACTGGAACGTCTTGATCTACTTCACAGTGACGTGAGCCCAGTTCAACAACAAGGCTGCATTTAGCGTTCAATAATGAAGTCTGCTTTTTATATCTGCAGGAAGAAGAGGTTAAAGGAAAGAGATAAGATCTTAGCACAACATGTGGTTTCATCAGAGGAGGCAGTAGGTGTAAGAAGTGTTGGTGGTAATTCGGTTGTGACATCTTTGGAAATGAGACCGGTTTATGAGACTGAATTGTTTGGTATTTCTGAGTTTAAAGGTCCCATAACATGGTGCTCTTTGGATTCTTTCACATAGACCTTAGTGGTCCCCTAATACTGTATCTGAAGTCTTTTATATAGACCTTAGTGGTCCCCTAATACTGTATCTGAAGTCTTTTATATAGACCTTAGTGGTCCCCTAATACTGTATCTGAAGTCTCTTTTATATAGACCTTAGTGGTCCCCTAATACTGTATCTGAAGTCTTTTTATATAGACCTTAGTGGTCCCCCTAATACTGTATCTGAAGTCTCTTTTATATAGACCTTAGTGGTCCCTAATACTGTATCTGAAGTCTCTTTTATATAGACCTTAGTGGTCCCTAATACTGTATCTGAAGTCTCTTTCATATAGACCTTAGTGGTCCCCCTGTATCTGAATACTGTATCTGAAGTCTCTTTTATATAGACCTTAGTGGTCCCCTAATACTGTATCTGAAGTCTCTTTTATATAGACCTTAGTGGTCCCCTAATACTGTATCTGAAGTCTCTTTTTAGACCTATATACTGACCTTAGTGGTCCCCTAATACTGTATCTGAAGTCTCTTTTATATAGACCTTAGTGGTCCCTAATACTGTATCTGAAGTCTCTTTTATATAGACCTTAGTGGTCCCTAATACTGTATCTGAAGTCTCTTTTATATAGACCTTAGTGGTGGTCCCCCTGGTTGGTTTCTCTCCCCACTGACTTAATGTCCCGCCCATAACACTCACTCTCACTGGATGTTATGTTCAACGCTTCTCATTTATTAAACTAGACTTAATAAATCAGATGTTCAGTCGAAACCAGAGAATATTCCGTTATAACGGGTCTATGGTGCGGTTTTCCTTTGATTTTTCTCTGTGAAGTTTGGTGGATATTATGTACAGTATGATGTCAAAGTGAAGAACTTTAAAATTTAACATGGGTAGTGACCCCCAAAACCCAGACTAGAAGCAGCCAGCCTGTAGGCGAAACACTGATAATAAAAAGGATATTGTGTTAATCGGCACCAATTTTGAACGATACCGATCCCCTTCACACAAAAATAAATCTGGTCTTAACTTAAAGCCAATGGCTGCAAAAGAGACACATTTTGAATTATAAAGTGTCTTGTGCACAGCAGCAGGTCTTGTGGTTATTCTCTCTTTGTAGAGGACTGAAAGTAGGGCGCTGGCACTTGCATTTCTGGGTGGGAACTCACCATACGGCTTAGTCAGCTGAAAATTAAAGGGGAACAACTGTGTTTTTACAACCGATTTTCCTGTGTCTTCGAGTCTAAGTGACTGATGGGAACAACAATCTTTTGACATTAGTGCAGTGTTAACCCAGTGTTAACTTGTCCTTCCAGGTCAAAATTGAAAATACATTTTTTTTTCAATGTTTTGGTCACTTTTTCTGATTTTATTTCTCACTTTTTCCAGCTTTTGGTGCTTTTTTTTTAAAAACCTGACCTGTTTTAACGATAGATTTCACACTTATTCTTGGAATTCATGGTCAACTATCCTCATTTATATCAAATTATACATACGTTTTTAGTTAAAAAGGCAGAAATTATGAATTATTTTAGCTAATAGCTAAGATCAGAGGATGTTGAGTGGATCTCAGATGGGTAGATGTCAGAGTTTAGTCCGGATGCTGTTTTAAAAACATTAAAAAAAAAAAATAATTAAAATGTTATAAGATTAAATAAAACACCTAAATAATTCAATGAAAGTAATCATTAATGTCACCTGAACTACATATGGAATCATCCATGTTATTTTTGGGCAATTTGGTTGAAAAAAAAATCCATATTTCTGATATAAAACACTTTGAAACGGGTCAATTTGACCCGAGGAAGACAACACAAGGGTTAAGCGAGACGTTCATAAAGTGCCCGTTTTGCCACTGACCGGCTCAGATTAATATTCTAAGTGTCTGATAACATTATAGAAAAGGGATCCCCACAGAGAGAGACGTTAAAAACTTCTTGGAGACCTTTTTGTTTAACCAGAAACCGCTCTGAAGTCACCGGCGCTAAACCCACCAGACTCCATTTAAAAAAGCAATACTTTAAAGGGTGTATAGAGCCAACATATATTCACATGTAAATCGGTAAACTATGTGTTTTATTGTGTTTATTTCAACCAAAACTAGAGCTGTGATGGTTGGGAAAGTGGAAAGATGACCCCAAACA
Organism: Etheostoma perlongum; assembly: GCA_026937815.1. Lineage (NCBI taxonomy): Eukaryota > Metazoa > Chordata > Actinopteri > Perciformes > Percidae > Etheostoma > Etheostoma perlongum. The sequence continues at coordinate 2,724,834 of CM049376.1, forward strand.
GCTTTTCATTGTTTTATTTTGTTTCTGTCGACTTTGAGTGAAGTGTATTTTACAATGCTAAAATGGTGGTTTATTTAGATGGAGTTTGGTGGCTTTAGCGAATGCAATTTCCTGGATGTTTTTATATTTAACCCTTGTGTAACCATGAAAAAAAGTTATCTAGTTTTCTGAAATTTTTTCACTTTTTCAATGTTGTGGGTCCTTTTTTAAAAAGTTATTTGATATTTCTAATGTTGACATTTTCATCTTATTTCGAAACTGAAAAGGGGTCAAATTTGACCCGAGGACAACATGAGGCTTAAAAGAAAGATCTTACTCTTTAGACACTTAGAATATTAATCTGGGCCAAAATGAGCACTTTGTGAAGGTAAATACAAGCTGCAATCGCCCTGTTAACTTTCGTTGTAGCTTGTTTTACCGCCGGCGACTGCAGCGGTCTTGCGTAATCCTGGACCAGTGTCAAAGATTGTGGTTCCCCTCAGTCACTTAGACACAAAAACACAGGGAAATAGGGTGAAAAAAAGCATAGTTACCCTTTAAGAACTAACAGGAAACCTCTGGTTAGTGACTCATCGGAAGGGAAACCTCTAATCCTCCCTGACCAGATTAAACACAGCCCCCCAGTTTTTGCCAGGTAATCGGCCGTTCACGTTGAATAATAAGACGCTCAAGTTGTTGGATGACAGTGAGTTTCCTTCTGAGTTTCCTTCATCCTCTTTGTGTTTTTAGGGTTGTCAAACCAGTTCTGCCAGAGCTAAACAGGGCGAGGCCCGAGGAAAATAAGCTACCTGACGTACAAGGAGTATCCCTCCTCCCCCCTTTCACTGCAGGCTACACAGGATCTCTGGACAGGGTTCCTGTGTAATCCCACACCGAGCACATAATCCAATAGGTCTCTGTTTATAAATGGATGCAGATTAGAAACGTAAGAGGAGCAGGTTGCTTCCTCTGTGACAGAGTAAGGAGCGCTTGATTTGATGCACTAGAGCTACCATGCTACTGGGGGTGGGTACAGTAATGTGTCAATAGGAGTGTTGCCTGCACTCTTAAAACTGCTGGGTTAAAAATAACCCAATTTGGGGTCATATTGGTAACCCAGTGCTGGGTCAAATATGGACCGATCCATCGCCGGGGTGTTCTGACCCAGCAGGGCTGGGTTATATTTTCTACCTAAAGATTTTGTTGTCTCTACAAGTACTTTACAGCACAATCACGTGTTTATTAAAACGTCCCATTTGTTATGTTTGTTATTGTTTTTTTTAACATTAATATGAGTTCCCCCCAGCCTGCCTATGGTCCCCCAGGGACTAGAAATGGTGATAGGTGTAAACCGAGCCCTGGGTATCCTGCTCTGCCTTTGAGAAAATGAAAGCTCAGATGGGAATCGATCTGGAATCTTGCCCCTTATGAGGTCATAAGGAGCAAGGTTACCTCCCTTCCCCATTTCCTCAAAAGCAGACTTCAGATGGAATCCTTGCCCCTTATACAGTGTTACCTCCCTTCCCCAAGGCCGCCCCCCCCCTTTCCTCAAAAGCAACAGACTCAGAAATGGCACATACTAAGAAAAGCTCAACGTGGGACTAGCTCTAGTGGCTGTAATTCTGCACCAAGGTTGAATTTTGGGGAAGAGACTTCAGATACAGTATTAGGGACCACTAAGGTCTATATAAAAGAGACTTCAGATACAGTATTAGGGGACCACTAAGGTCTATATAAAAGAGACTTCAGATCCAGTATTAGGGGACCACTAAGGTCTATATAAAAGAGACTACAGATACAGTATTAGGGACCACTAAGGTCTATATAAAAGAGACTACAGATACAGTATTAGGGACCACTAAGGTCTATATAAAAGAGACTACAGATACAGTATTAGGGACCACTAAGGTCTATATAAAAGAGACTTTAGATACAGTATTAGGGGACCACTAAGGTCTATATAAAAGAGACTTCAGATCCAGTATTAGGGGACCACTAAGGTCTATATAAAAGAGACTACAGATACAGTATTAGGGACCACTAAGGTCTATATAAAAGAGACTTCAGATACAGTATTAGGGGACCACTAAGGTCTATATAAAAGAGACTTCAGATACAGTATTAGGGGACCACTAAGGTCTATATAAAAGAGACTTCAGATCCAGTATTAGGGGACCACTAAGGTCTATATAAAAGAGACTTCAGATACAGTATTAGGGACCACTAAGGTCTATATAAAAGAGACTTCAGATACAGTATTAGGGACCACTAAGGTCTATATAAAGAGACTTCAGATACAGTATTAGGGGACCACTAAGGTCTATATAAAAGAGACTTCAGATACAGTATTAGGGGACCACTAAGGTCTATATAAAAGAGACTTCAGATCCAGTATTAGGGGACCACTAAGGTCTATATAAAAGACTTCAGATACAGTATTAGGGGACCACTAAGGTCTATATAAAAGAGACTTCAGATCCAGTATTAGGGGACCACTAAGGTCTATATAAAAGAGACTTCAGATACAGTATTAGGGGACCACTAAGGTCTATATACATACATTTTCAACATAAACGTTAATACAGCATGGAGGGAGTCCGAGGCAGTGTGAGTGTTGGCTAACGTTAGCTTCTTGCTCCCCCTTAAAGGGGCTCGAGTCCAGTGGAGCAGACCTCTCTGCAGAGTGGTGTAATTACTACGTCATGACATTTAGAAGGAGCGGAGGCAGTAATTGCGCAGAGATGGTGCACCAGAAAAAGTAGCCAAGCTGAAAATGCCGTATATGTACACTCGGTAGTACAGTTCATGCAGCGTATTGCTTTGAATAGCCTTTACTTTCAGTAATAAAACAATAAAAAATGAGTTGTAACTACGCCGATAGGGCAGTAAAGTAACGGTAGTGTGCGTTCATGAGTGTCCACTTTCAACTGCTACACTTCTCATTTTCATATCTGGCGACACAAACCATTACTCAACACTTTACTCAGACTTTCATAGTAAGTCTGAGTTGCACTTCTCTATTTTCACCCATGCGGTCCCAGCAGAGCGTTTCACTAGTGTCATTAGTTTGCCTCAAAACTCTCCAAATGTAAACGCTGAGGAAGAAGAAACATGCATTTCAACTAGTAAGAGAAGTTCTGATCCCTGCAGATGGTTCAAAGCCTTGATTATTCAACATATGCTGTTTCTAAGGCACTTATGTAGACCACTTGAAGTGGATGGTTGATTGTATGCAAATATAAATGCATGGGTGCATATGTGTAATTATATATTTTTATCACATGGTTAGACTTTTCTATTTTTCTAAACTTCTTTTGATTCAGTTGTTCAACTGTGAGCATGACTTAAATGAACTCAAACTCATATTTAGTAACAACTTTAGCCGCAAGACTTGATGACTAGAGATTAGAGTAAGTCATAAATCAAAGAGGCAGACAAAGGAAGTGAGATAAACTGTCTGTTTCGGCCAATAGAAAGTCGTGTCTGCTTAACTGGGAACATCTCGGGACAGGAACCACGATGTCACGCAGGGTCCAAAAGTAGTTGGAGTATGGCATTGTGGATTCATTCCTGAGCGAGTCATTGTTTCTTTTAAGCACAGAGAACTTTATTTTACAAGCACATTACATTTTGAACAGGAATTAACACTGAGCGAAATTAACGAAGGGTCAATTCTGATTGGCTGTTGGTCTTCAATTAGATCGAGAGTAGCAGGGAACACAAATCATTGTGTTGTCTTCCTCGGGTCAAATTGACCCGTTTTTAAAGTGTTTTATATCAGAAATATGGATTTCTGTCAACCAAATTGCCCAAAAATAACATGGATGATTCCATACTGTCAATATTCTTCAAGGTATAGTAATTAAATTAATTGAATTTTGTGGGCGTTTTATAGCATTTGAATTCTTTTTTTTTCTTTTATGGTTTCCAAACAGCATCCGGACTAAACTTTGACATCTACCCCTCTGAGATCCACTCAACATCCTCTAATCTTAACTAGTAGTCAAAATAATTCACAATTTCTGCCTTTTTAACTAAAAACTGATGTATAATTTGATATAAATTAGGTTTGTTGACCATGAATTCCAAGAACAAGTTTAAAAAACCTGTTATTAAACCAGCTCAGATTTTTTAAAAAGCACCAAAAGCTGGAAAAAGTGAGTTCTCACTAAAATGATACGATAATAATTTGTGTTCCTGATTTCCATCGTTTAAATAACTTTTAATAACTGAAGGTAAGGTTGGGTGTCTTCTTGTGAAAGTATCGGAAAGATAAATTTTAAATAAAAATCTTTTTCTTCTTAAGTTTTTTTTTTTTTATTATTGCTTTTTTGACGTTTATGTCACTTTTTCCGACCTTTTGGGCGCTGTTTTCTTTAAGACTGAGACACATTTTTACTTAATGTCGACCAAACTAAGTGAGAGCAATACGGTCAAAGATATTTGATGTTTTTTTGATTAAATAAAATCACGTCAATAAGCTATACATGTTTTTATTTATTTGATTAGGACAATGCGCATTAATGAAGATTTCTGTTAGCCAATTGGCTATTTTTCAACTGTTGTCCTACCTAGGATGCATGTGTTTTATGGTGGGAAGAAACCGGGGAAATCATACAAATTTTATATTTAGCTGTATTTCAGTCTTTCAATGTTTTCATGCTTTTGTCTTTTTGTATTATTGTCTCTTGGATATTATTGTCTTTACACTTGTTAAAGCACTTTGTAACTTGTTTTTGAAAAGTGCTCTAAAAATAAAGATTATTATTATTATTATTATTATTATTATTATTATTATATTACAAACTCCACACAGAAAGGCCCGGAACGACCTGGATTTGAACCAAGAACCTTCTGGCTTCACTTAGCCACCGTGCTACCTAGATGATCTAGTTGCACGGTTGTAATGCTTGCTTTCATCGTGAAGCCCTTTGCAATTTTAGTTTTTCAAAGTGTTGTAAAAATCTTTACTTACTTTTCTGTGTTGATCTGAGACCTACTATGCTCACGTGCTGCAGACCTTAAATCAGATTAAATAAGCAATTTGAAGACATACCTCCAGGCTTCAGTTCCTCGCTGTTATTTTAAAATGGATAATTAAGAGATTGTGGACATAACTAATACAAAACCCCACTTTCTTGTATTTCTACAGTAATTTAGCCTCTTTTTTTCTCCGCTGTATGGATTGAAAAAGGAGTGGGCGGCTTTGAAGGATGAAGGGATTTTAACGGATATGTGTGTTCGTGGTGCGTTCAGAAACACGTCTAAGTCGACCATAAAGGGACTGGAAATGTCAAACTATAAAGCCAGAACCCGAGTCGTAGCTTTCTGCCACCTGTTGGGTTGGTTTGACCTCGTGGAAACACACGAGTTCAGCAGAATGAGGGAAACAGGTGGAGGTCTGAGGGAAACAGGTGGAGGTCTGAGGGAAACAGGAGGATGTCTGAGGGAAAGGCAGGTGGAGGTCTGAGGGAAACAGGCGGAGGTCTGAGGGAAACAGGCGGAGGTCTGAGGGAAACAGGCGGAGGTCTGAGGGAAACAGGCGGAGGTCTGAGGGAAACAGGAGGAGGTCTGAGGGAAACAGGCGGAGGTCTGAGGGAAACAGGCGGAGGTCTGAGGGAAACAGGCGGAGGTCTGAGGGAAACAGGAGGAGGTCTGAGGGAAACAGGAGGAGGTCTGAGGTCTGAGGGAACAGGCGGAGGTCTGAGGGAAACAGGCGGAGGTCTGAGGGAAACAGGCGGAGGTCTGAGGGAAACAGGCGGAGGTCTGAGGGAAACAGGCGGAGGTCTGAGGGAAACAGGCGGAGGTCTGAGGGAAACAGGCGGAGGTCTGAGGGAAACAGGCGGAGGTCTGAGGGAAACAGGCGGAGGTCTGAGGGAAACAGGCGGAGGTCTGAGGGAAACAGGCGGAGGTCTGAGGGAAACAGGCGGAGGTCTGAGGGAAACAGGCGGAGGTCTGAGGGAAACAGGTGGAGGTCTGAGGGAAACAGGTGGAGGTCTGAGGGAAACTGGTGGAGGTCTGAGGGAAACAGGCGGAGGTCTGAGGGAAACAGGCGGAGGTCTGAGGGAAACAGGCGAGGTCTGAGGGAAACAGGAGGAGGTCTGAGGGAAACAGGCGGAGGTCTGAGGGAAACAGGCGGAGGTCTGAGGGAAACAGGTGGAGGTCTGTTCGGAGGTGTGTGTGTGTTTGAGCCACGGACCAGAAACACACTGCAGTCTGAGAGGAAGTCTTATTACTCACGGCTCACTGAGCCAGCACGCCTCCAGTTAGACTCGAGTAAGTAAGGAAGCTTTATTTATAACGCACCTTTCACAGACCAGAAGGGTCACAAAGTGCTTTACAGTAAAAACAAATAAAACCGCAACACATAAAACACTAAGCCATATTGCTAGTTTAAAAGCTGGTCTAAAAAGACGTGTCTTCAGGTGTTTTTTAAAGGTTTCCACAGAATCCAAGGCTCTCAAGGCTAAAGGGAGTGAGTTGCAGAGCCTTGGAGCCACCACCGAAAAAAGGCTTGATCTCCTCTGGTTTTAAAACATGTTCTGGGTCCAGGTCTTGGTCTGAAGACCTCAGAGAGCGACCAGTGTGTGTGTGTGTGTGTGTGTGTGTGTGTGTGTGTGTGCGTGAAATAGATCCTGGATGTAAGCGGGAGCTCGACCATTCAAGGCTCTCTAAGTGGTGTTTAAAATTTTAAAATGCACTCTAAAACCCATTGGTAGCCAATGAAGAGCCTTAAGCACGGGAGTGATGTGGATCTCCTCAGACTAAAGTCTTGATGCTGCATTCTGTACAACTTGTAATTTGTCCATGGACAGTACATTGCAATAATCCAAGAAGAAGAAATAAAAGCATGAACAAGCATCTCATCACTTTTTTTTAGAGACCACAGATCTGATCTCAGCAATGTTCCTGAGATGGAAAAAAAAAAAATGACTCAAATATCAGTACGGCTGCAATTTTCATTGTTCAATTAATCTGTGGATTATTTTCTGGATTAATGTAGCTTAATGTTGGTTGGTCTCTTAAATGTCACAAGAAGACACCCAACCTCACAGATACTGCACAATCTTCAGTTATTAAAAGTTATTTAATCGATGGAAGCGGGAGTTGTTGGGTTTCTGTAAATAACATGAAAAGCGCAGTGAGATAACTGTTGTGATTTGGCGCTATATAAATAAAATGTAACTTTTTTTTTGGATCTTTTCTGTTTTGAAATTAGGAAAATTAAAGATAAATCGCCTCTATTGGTGCTGCAAAGAATGCAAGACCTGCATGTTGGCAGCTTAAATCTCTGGAGGCATTCGCATCGGGTTAGACCACCATGAATAATGGAAAGAAGATCTAGTTTTGATAGCTTGTTTTGTCTGTTTTATACTGCATACACTATATTGTACGCTTGTTTTTCTTGGCTTTAAAAGTGACTAAAGGGGAAAACTGTCTGCCTTCATTTGCTGTTGATTTGATTATTCATTGCATTCGTAAATGTCATCTCATTGTAAATCTCATTATCTTTAAATCACAAAAGCCCGCTCCCCTTACACATAATAAAATATTTGATTTATCTAAGTTAGCTCCATAAGGAAGTCCTTCCTCTTGAGAGAAGTTGTAAACATTGCTGGCTCGTACAGTGCGTCCTGCAGGCTGAAGTTATGGTTATGGGTATAGTTCTTTGGCCAGTTAAGGGGCAATTAAATGCTGGTTTACCTGGAGCAAAGGTTAATCACTGTCTATGAAACGTAAGGTAGGTTCATCTGAAACTGGACTGATAAGAACTGTTATCTCTTCTGAGTAACCAACGTGCACGTGCTGTAATCACCACTAAATATAGTGCCAGTGTAGTACGCATAGATGTTCCTCCCAGAAACGTTGTGTAGCCCTGCAAGTGTGTAATGTAATGTAGAGCACAATAGTTTCTGTGATCACAGAATAACGGACGAAATCACAAAATTCTGAATTGAAATAAGCTCTAAGACCGAGTCCAAAGGGCCGTTCATTAAGTCAGTGCTAAAGGTTAACTGGAGGTAAGTTTCCAATGAAGCCTCCCCACTGTAAAGGCCCGTACACACCGGGACGAATATCGGCGGGCGTTTTTCGTCAGCGTTATTCGACGCGTTTTTTGTGTTCACACCCAAAGCGATTTTCGCTGACGATGAGCCGAATGAACATGCAAATTCATTATCTGTCACTAGATGGCGCTTAATGTAAAACAGAAATACCCCCGTACATAGGGTGGCGCTGCGTGACTTTGCGCTTCTGATACTCGCTTGCAACTCAGAAGAAGAGCAGAGAAGAAGAGAGCAAGTATTTAGAACATTTCTTCTAAATCAGATATAGCTCTTTATGTTCCGTAACCAAGGAGACCAGCAGCTCAACATTTATTTTGGACATCGTGCTTTGCCTCTTCCTCGTCTTGTGGCAGTGATGACGGTGGCGTATATATGTCTTCTTCGTTGGTGTGCTCGGTAAGACCGTTTTGTGCTTGAGCGCCGCCACGTTGTGTTTTACTGTAACTTCAGAAGCACAAGACACGTGAGCAAAAGGGCCGATTTCATTGGTCGGATAGTTTTTGAGGCGGCGCGTCAAACCAAAAAAACGAACCCGAGGCGTTTTTTAAAAAAAATACGCTTTTACGCGTGGCGTTTTCGCGTCGGTGTGCACACTCTCATTGACGCCCTTTGTTTAGTCACGACGCGTTAAACGTCGGCGAATATCGCGCGCGAAATTCGTCCCGGTGTGAACAGGCCTTAATTTGTAGTTTTAAAAAAACGCCTTAAAAATACATTACAGGGGCGCCCTGTTAGCTCACCTGGTAGCTCAACTGTTGAGCGTGCGCCCCGTGTTTTAATGCTCAGTCCTTAACCGCAGCGGCCCGGAGTTCAAGTTCGACCTGCAGCCCTTTGCTGCCCCCATTCTCCTGTCTACAACTGTCCTATCAATTAAAGGACAAAAACTGCACATACGGTAACAAAAATATTCCCATGGGATTGGGCACGGTGGGCCGCCAGGCTCACAAAACACTGGAGGAAACCCTGCTCATTTTATTTATTAATATTATTATTATTATTATTATATAGTCTATAGTAGCTGACTCTACCAGCTGACTTCTCTATAGGCTGTTGAAACAGGAGACTTCTCTTACATTTGTGTGTTCATAGTGATTAAAAATGAATTAAAATGTAGTTTCTTCTTTTCAAATTGCAAAATTTGATGCAAGTGCCAGTGTAGCGGTAATATTGAGGTACATGTGCAGTATACTACCGGTTTCAGTTTGACACAAGATGTATGTGTCATGTTTCTGGAGTCATTTGTTGTTTAAAGAGACAGTTATATTTTCTATAAACACTATTACAGGTTAGATAACGGGGTAAACCATTGGATCAGTTTACATAACATTCACAACAGACTTACCTCCAATCCTTTTATCTGTGATTATAATCACAAATGTGGCTGTGTATAGACTCTCATATGTGGCTGTGTAATCCTGTGTATAGACTCTTGTATATAGTTGTGTAATCCTGTGTATAGACTCTTGTATATAGTTGTGTAATCCTGTGTATAGACCCTCATGCAGTATGTGGCTGTGTAATCCTGTGTAGAGACTCTCATATGTGGCTGTGTAATCCTGTGTATAGACTCTCATATGCGGCTGTTTAATCCTGTGTATAGAGACTCTCCTGTGTATAGACTCTATGCGGCTGTTTAATCCTGTGTATAGACTCTTGTATATAGTTGTGTAATCCTGTGTATAGACTCATATGCGGCTGTTTAATCCTGTGTATAGACTCTTGTATATAGTTGTGTAATCCTGTGTATAGACTCTCATGCAGTATGTGGCTGTGTAATCCTGTGTATAGACTCTCATGCAGTATGTGGCTGTGTAATCCTGTGTATAAACACCTGAGGACAACATGAGGGTTAAGAAGTTTCTGTCATATGGTCCTTGGTCTTCAACGCGATTTACAACTTGCACTTTTGGCCATAAGTTTAAATATAAAATATTTAAATTTACTTAGTTAGCATTAGCATTTTTAAATAGATTCAAACTCGATTGGACTCTTTTATTTGGGGGTATTTTAGGCCTTTATTTGAAAGGACAGCTCAGATATGAAAGGAGAGAGAGAGAGAGGGGGGGAATGACAGACATGCAGCAGGTGCCGCAGGTTGGAATTGAACTTGCTGTGGCGAGGACTAAGCCTCTGTACATGGGGCGCAGGCTCTACCAGTTGAGCTACCCAGGCGTCCCCATCCCCATATCTGGTTCGCCAGACGTCTTCAATATGTATTTAGCAAAGAAGAAAGAAATATTATAGAATCCATGATGAGACTTGTCTATGTGGATTTAAAAATGTGAAGGTTTTGTTTTTATCCGCTGGTTCCATGAACACATCGCGAAAGGCTGCGGCATAACGCCAAAGAAACAGAGATTTTTGGGTAGTTGGAAGAAAATATCATTAGAAAACCAATTCAGTGTTCAATAAAAGAATGTTAATAATGTTGTAATTTGAACCAACAATTTGTTGTATTTTGGCAGAATACAGAAAGCAGCAGAACTGAGAACACTTCATCTGTCTATTCAACGCTTTTGCATATTTTTCTGATACCTTGCAGCTCTAAAAAGGGAGTCCTCTAACACAGGGGTTCCCAAAACCTTCAGCCCACAACCCCCAAAGTAACGGTGCAAGTGACTTGCAACCCCCCCACGTATATAAACATTGTGCGCAACCGCGCACGCACTATAGGAGTATCCAAACACGAGCATAACAACAGCCATAACATTACTCTACAGTAATTTACTCATTACTTTAATCTGAACTTAACCTCCCCTGGTGAGATGGATGAGCAACATGTTTGGAGCCCAGCAAGTCCAGTCTTGGTTTAATGTTGGAGACCGCTACTCGGAGATCATCCTCCACATCCAGTCGCCATCTTTATTTATTTTTAAGGGACATCAGTGCCGAGAAGGTCTTGTCGCACAAGTAGGTAGTGCCAAACGGCACCAGGACAGCTGTGGGTGTTCCCTCTCAACCGAAATCCAAAACTCAGCCGGCGTCTTAGAACTGAACGCCGTCTTCAAGGTCCGGTCGCTGGACAGGTCGACCGATGGGTCCTCCAGCTCGACCGATGCGTCCTCCAGCTCGACGACGATGCGTCCTCCAGCTCGACCGATGCGTCCTCCAGCTCGACCGATCGTCCTCCAGCTCGACCGATGCGCCCTCCAGCTCGACCGATGCGTCCTCCAGCTCGACCGATGGGTCCTCCAGCTCGACCGATGGTCCTCCAGCTCGACCGATGGGTCCTCCAGCTCGACCGATGCGTCCTCCAGCTCGACCGATGCGTCCTCCAGCTCGACCGATCGTCCTCCAGCTCGACCGATGCGTCCTCCAGCTCGACCGATGCGTCCTCCAGCTCGACCGATGCGTCCTCCAGCGCGACCGATGCGTCCTCCAGCTCGACCGATGGGTCCTCCAGCTCGACCGATGCGTCCTCCAGCTCGACCGATGGGTCCTCCAGCTCGACCGATGGGTCCTCCAGCTCGACCGATGGGTCCTCCAGCTCGACCGATGGGTCCTCCAGCTCGACCGATGCGTCCTCCAGCTCGACCGATGCGTCCTCCAGCTCGACCGATGCGTCCTCCAGCTCGACCGATGCGTCCTCCAGCTCGACCGATGCGGCGATGCGTCCTCCAGCTCGACCGTTGCGTCCTCCAGCTCGACCGATGCGTCCTCCAGCTCGACCGATCGTCCTCCAGCTCGACCGATGCGTCCTCCAGCTCGACCGATGCTCCAGACTGATGCGGCGTCGTCCTCCAGCTCGACCGATGCGGCGATCGCGCCCTCCAGCTCGACCGATGCGTCCTCCAGCTCGACCGATGCGGCGATGCGTCCTCCAGCTCGACCGATGCGTCCTCCAGCTCGACCGATGCGGCGATGCGTCCTCCAGCTCGACCGATGCGTCCTCCAGCTCGACCGATGCGTCCTCCAGCTCGACCGATGCGTCCTCCAGCTCGACCGATGCGTCCTCCAGCTCGACCGATGCGTCCTCCAGCTCGACCGATGCGGCGATCGTCCTCCAGCTCGACCGATCGTCCTCCAGCTCGACCGATCGTCCTCCAGCTCAACCGATGTCCTCCAGCTCGACCGATGCGTCCTCCAGCTCGACCGATCGTCCTCCAGCTCAACCGATGCGGCGTCGTCCTCCAGCTCGACCGATGCGGCGTCGTCCTCCAGCTCGACCGATCGTCCTCCAGCTCGACCGATGCGTCCTCCAGCTCGACCGATGCGTCCTCCAGCTCGACCGATGCGTCCTCCAGCTCGACCGATGCGTCCTCCAGCTCGGAGGTCAGATGATTTGCCCTCGTTTCAAATCCAAAGAGCTGTTCCCTTTTTATTTATGTGCTTGGTTTTATTTTAAATGTAGCCACTAGTTTTATCTTGTGTTAAAATCATGGCTAACATATGCTATTTCTAATCGTTTTTACATTTTTATTTTTATGTCTCTGGCTCGCGACCCCCCCTGTGGGTCCCGACCCCCACTTTGGGAATCACTGCTCTAACAGATACTTGTAGTCAGTAGTTTGGGTTTTAATTCTGCACTAAATCAATTTGTAGATTGGTGTTTTTTTACCATTGAAGTCTAGGAGTCTTTGCACTGATCAGAGCTGGAGAATAGGTTTCATTACACTCTACCGGCTCTGTATATCTACATTATGTAGAAGTATTCCACCGGAGACGCCCGGGGCCAATGGCACCGCCTCCGACAGCATCTGCCCCCACGTTACCCCCCTTGGGATAAATGGGTGTCCTTGTTGTTTGGGGCTTCTGTTTACAGCCCAGAGAAACGCTCTTTCTCTCTTCACTCCCCGTCTTTGTCATCGTCATCGTCACACTCTCCCTTTGGCGCCTGACTCATCGTTCCCCTTTCTCCCCAGTCGAGGACCGCAAGAGTTCAAAACGCCCCCCTTTGTCTTTACAGGCAGCTGGTTCACACGAGGGCTGTCCCAAATGATTAATCTAACGATAAACTTTTCAATTAGCGATTATTATCCCATTGCTCAATTATTAACAATTTACACAGGGTACAAGCGGCTGAAATGGGTTTCCTCGGGGGGTGGGGGGGACTAGATGGAGGGACTTTCAGCTGGGAGGAGGCCTCGGGGGAGACCCAGGACTAGGTGGAGGGACGTCCAGCTGGGAGGAGGCCTCGGGGGAGACCCAGGACTAGGTGGAGGGACGTCCAGCTGGGAGGAGGCCTCGGGGGAGACCCAGGACTAGGTGGAGGGATGTCCAGCTGGGAGGAGGCCTCGGGGAGACCCAGGACTAGGTGGAGGGATGTCCAGCTGGGAGGAGGCCTCGAGGAAGACCCAGGACTAGGTGGAGGGACGTCCAGCTGGGAGGAGGCCTCGGGAGGTGGAGGGACCTCCAGCTGGGAGGAAAAACCCAGGACTAGGTAGCCAGTTGGGATATAGGATGGAAAAAAACCCAGTAGATGGATATTGTGCAGGATGTCTCCCTTTGCATCTCTAACTCTCTAACTTTAAGCCTGGTTGGCCTGGTAGAGCGTGCACCCCATGTACAGAGCCTTAGTCCATGCCGCAGCGGCTGCAGGTTCAATTCCAACCGTCAGCCTTTTGCAGCATGCCAATCCACCCCCTCTCTCTCTCCCCTTTCATATCGAAACTGTCCTATCAAATAAACGCCTAAAATGCCCCCCCAAAAAATTATCTTGTGAGTTGATAATGCACTAAAGATGTTAAAAGAAGCGTTGTGCATGTCGTGGCGGCAGAGGACCGGACCTTGTGAGGGAGGGAGAGAGAGAGAGAGAGAGAGACAGAGAGAGAGAGACAGTTACACACACAGACAGACACAGAGACACACATAGACACACACAGACAGACACAGAGACACACATAGACACACACACAGACAGACACAGAGACACACAGACACACAGACACACACAGACAGACACACAGACAGACACACAGACACACAGACACACACAGACACACAGACACACACACAGACAGACACACAGACAGACACACAGAGACACACAGACACACACACAGACAGACACACAGACAGACACACAGACACACAGAGACACACAGACACACACACAGACAGACACACAGACACACACACAGACACACACACAGACACACACACAGACAGACACACAGACACACACAGAGACACACGCACACACACAGAGACACACATAGACACACACACAGACAGACAGACAGACACACACAGACACACACACAGACAGACACACAGACACACACAGACACACGCACACACACAGACACACACACAGACAGACACACAGACACACACAGAGACACACGCACACACACAGACACACACAGACACACACACAGACAGACACACAGACACACACAGAGACACACGCACACACACAGAGACACACAGAGACACACATAGACACACACAGACAGACAGACACACACAGACACACACACAGACAGACACACAGACACACACAGAGACACACACAGACACACACAGACACACACAGACACACACACAGACAGACACACAGACACACACAGAGAGACACGCACACACACAGACAGACACACAGACACACACAGAGACACACACACACACAGAGACACGCACACACACAGAGACAGACACACAGACACACACAGAGAGACACGCACACACACAGACACACAGACACACACAGACACACTCCTAATGAATTAATCATCGTGCTCATCTAAAGCCGCCGCTGTCCATGTAACCCAAGGTGGCACAGCCAGTAGTCGGACTCGCATTGGCATTCAACACAACAACCTCCAGCCAAGCATTACAAAAGGACCCATGCACAGAAATAGCCTTTCACTTCCTTTATTCTCTGTTTCTATCGACAGTACTGGCATATTTACGGTGTTTAAGATTAACGTAAAAAATTGGCCGGACCTCTCTCGCTCTCCTTTTTAATCAGATCATTAAAACAAAAACAGCAACAGAGACAAAAGAAATCAAACTGTCACTTACTCACAGTTTTTGGCAATAAAACAAATAATAGTTCTGTTAAGATTAAGAATTTGTCGTCGTGACTTTCCACCAAAATAATCGAAATGTGACGATGAAGACTCGGATCGTTAAGCAGTCTCCAAATGGTATCAATGTCAACAAAAATGAACGACCCCCATCCCTAAACAAGAGTCACGATTTCTTTATTGTCATACCACAGTACAGTGTAGTACATAAATTACGTGCAAAGTGCACAGCTTAACAGAACACGGCACAGAAACAATTAAAAACACGGAGTTATTTATTGTATGTATTAAAATAAATAAATGCTTAAATGCCTATATGGGTGTGCAGAGCTTGTGGAGTGATAAATATAAATATATATATAGCGTCTAAAAGAACTGAAATATAAATATCTAGATACTAGATACATACAGTTGGAAAGAGTGTAAAGTATAAATATCCGTATTTAAAGTGAAGTAGAGAATACGGTGCATTCAGGTGCATTTCAAACCGATTATTTTGTACATGAATAGTATTCATGAACAGTGTTGATTGGACTGTTTTAGTGTTTTGTTGTTCACAGATTACATATTTTAGCTTAAAACAACGTTACCTGATTACCTCCATTCAAAGTAAGCTGAACCCAATTAATACAGAGGCACAGATTTCAATGTCTGAAAATCTTTGGATTATTTAACCGGTGAATAATGTGGATCTTTTAAAGTGATCATTTTGTTTTAAAAAAGTAACTAAAAGCACAGCGATTATGCAATATTGGAAATCCCATCTCGTCTATTCTCAGTAATGAGATGCATCTTATCCAGCATATCCAGTTAATTTGGTGGCTGTGAACATGCAAGTAGACTGAAACTAAGAAACCATATAGAAGCCATATATACCAAAAATAAGACTCAGTATCACTGCTGTGGGTAGATGTCACCCAGACAGATGCTGTCAGATGTTCATGCAGTTTCTAAATTGGGTTTTTTTTCTCACGCAGCCTCAGACTTTCTCCCTCTGGAAATACTTCATTTCTTTTGTTCCAGTAAAAAGTACTAGCCTGCAGAAAAGGAGAATTATTGTCACTTCGAGCTCTCGCTCACTTTTCACACTTATTTTTTTTTTTTGTTTCATCCACAGCTGCATAAGCACCGGCTGCCCCCTGTATTTTAACATAGGGGGTGTATACTTATGCCCCTGTATTTTAACATAGGGGGGTGTATACTTATGCCCCCTGTATTTTAACATAGGGGGGTGTATACTTATGCCCCCTGTATTTTAACATAGGGGGTGTATACTTATGCCCCCTGTATTTTAACATAGGGGGTGTATACTTATGCCCCCTGTATTTTAACATAGGGGTGTATACTTATGCCCCCTGTATTTTAACATAGGGGGTGTATACTTATGCCCCTGTATTTTAACATAGGGGGTGTATACTTATGCCCCCTGTATTTTAACATAGGGGATGTATACTTATGCCCCCTGTATTTTAACATAGGGGATGTATACTTATGCCCCCCTGTATTTTAACATAGGGGTGTATACTTATGCCCCTGTATTTTAACATAGGGGGTGTATACTTATGCCCCCTGTATTTTAACATAGGGGGTGTATACTTATGCCCCCTGTATTTTAACATAGGGGTGTATACTTATGCCCCCTGTATTTTAACATAGGGGATGTATACTTATGCCCCCCTGTATTTTAACATAGGGGGTGTATACTTATGCCCCCTGTATTTTAACATAGGGGGTGTATACTTATGCCCCTGTATTTTAACATAGGGGTGTATACTTATGCCCCTGTATTTTAACATAGGGGTGTATACGTATGTCCCCTGTATTTTAACATAGGGGGTGTATACTTATGTCCCCTGTATTTTAACATAGGGGGTGTATACTTTTGCCCCCTGTATTTTAACATAGGGGGTGTATACTTATGCCCCCTGTATTTTAACATAGGGGGTGTATACTTATGCCCCCCTGTATTTTAACATAGGGGGTGTATACTTATGCCCCCTGTATTTTAACATAGGGGGTGTATACTATACCCCCTGTATTTTAACATAGGGGGTGTATACTTATGCCCCTGTATTTTAACATAGGGGGTGTATACTTATGCCCCCTGTATTTTAACATAGGGGTGTATACTTATGCCCCCTGTATTTTAACATAGAGGGGTGTATACTTATACCCCTGTATTTTAACATAGGGGGTGTATACTTATGCCCCCTGTATTTTAACATAGGGGGTGTATACTTATGCCCCTGTATTTTAAGGAAGAACATTTATTTATTTATTTATGTTACATTATTCATTCACAAAGAAAATTGGTGTCCTTAAAGGTTGGATTTTTCCTTTTTTTTTTATTAAGGCATTAAGATCTATTTCCAAAAGATGTTTTTTTATTTCTCTTTTTAGTCGACTTTAGCATGGGTATGTACATTTTTAATGTAAACTATTTATGCCGAACCGTAGGGGGTGTGGACCCTTACACTACTACTGTGTATTCAACATCACTGACAATGTATTGATCGATGTTTCAAAATGGAAAACATAAGGTTTTGTCTTCATAACACTATTGTATTATTGTACAAATTAACTACAGCAGTAACCCTGGATCTCTATAAGATTATTGCAAGACAAGCAATCCCCGAAACCAGCAGTGTTTTTACAGATAGTAAGTTACAGTAATTTCTTACCCTTGTCTGCCATTGTTTGCCATGCTAAGATAGTATTGACTCCAGCACTGTGCATCTTTGCCACTGATACCTCCATATCAATTATGTCTATGTGTGTGTGTTAGAGTGCGGATCGGGCCGGATATTTCTGTCCGAGCCCGACCCGAGTCCGACAGTTAAAATCGCATTTGTTTCTCATACTAATGACACATGTACGTTTGTTTGTGTGGAAAGCTTTTATTAAGCAATTGTAGGAAGGCATTGGGAAATGTCAACAGATGAGCGCATCAATGCACAGCTGACTTTCCTTCGTTTTCAATAGTTTTAAAATCTCCTGCGGCCAACTTCTTTTTAACATCTTCCATCGTTGCGCTGCCACATGGAGCTTAATACGCACGTCTTACGTTGTCACAGCACACAGGAAGACGGATGTTAGGGTAATATTTGACATTTATTTTAATCCAAAAACGAACATTTGCATCAGGTGAAACAGGCCCATTGGTTACCTACATAATCAGCTGTTTTAAATTCTAAATGTTCAATGCCTTATCGCGCTGATGTGACCGAGCCCGACCCGAACCCGAGCATCCTTTCTAAAAATCTGTCCGAACCCGACCCGTCGATCCCCCCTGGTCCGGGTCCCGCCGGGCTCGGGTCGGGTATCCATCCTCTAGTGTGTGTTAATCCATTGGAATTTAGTGATTGTATGTGGAGGTTTCCAACGTAGAGCCAGCATTTTCTTAGCAGCCGTAGTGTCGTCTATGTTGTATTTTCTGTCCATTTCCACATAGGCGTTGATTTCTTTGGGGACGGACGGTGGGTACGCGGACCTATCGGACTTCGTCATGAGTCATTTTGTACCCACCACTTATTTTTTATGTTTTTAAATGTCTCTATCCCCACAGGGCGGACCCAGACACAGGCGCTCTGACTGCACGCCTCTTTCCTTTCCTGGCTCCTCTCTCCGAGTCTGATGTCACGTTGTCACCATGGTGCATGCATACAGGAAGCAGAACATATCGGCTCAGATGTCTAATGCTTTCTGAAAACGTGCTGCTTTCTTCATAAAACGTGTCGGACATCATCACATTTTTGTATACATTTTTATTCATTAGCACGCTGTCAAAACATGACCTGCCTGTCAAAATTGAATGCTTCTGAAAATGCACATCCGAATGCGTCTCTGTCCCCTGCACATGTCAAACCACACTGACGCCCATGCATTTTCTTTCTCTTTCATCCCAGTCCGTCTTGTCGTGATTACCCGGTTTGGAGTCTCCAGTCTGTATTTATGCCGCTCTCGCTTTATATCATTTTCAGTTGAATATCCTACAGTTTTGGGCTTTTGGTTGGACAATGCAAGCACTTTATAGACGAGTTAATCCATTAGCTGAAAACATAATCAGCCATACTTGTGAGTTGCAGCCTTTTGAGATATTCTAAATAACACATTTGGATTTAATTTTCTCCATGTGTCAGTTATTTTCTGGTTTAAAGGTGATTAAGTTGTCTCGTGAGATGGTAAAATAATCGGTTGTCTGATTGCGTCCTCAATTATCTCTTCTTTCCTTCGAACATTTGTCACAGCATAACAAAAAAAGCCCATTTTTATTTTCTGATGGAAAGGCTATTAGGTGTCTCGTCAGATTTCTTCTTCAGAACATTTGTCACAGCAGGTCAAAGAGAGCCCGTTTTTCTCAGTACTGTATTTAACTGTGCATTTTGAGTCTCTTTTATCCCACTCTGTCTTGTTGTGATAACTGGGTTTGGAGCCTCCAGTCTGTATATGCTGCTCTTTCTCTCTCTCTCTCTCTCTCTGTTTCTCCGGAGCCTTTGCTCTGCATGCCCTTATCTGTCTGCTGATGAGCGCTGGTTGGCCGGTTGGCTCGGCGGTGGGCAGCGAGCCCTCGCCAACAGCGCTGACATGTCAGCAGCCTCTCTGTCCTCTCCGGGGTTATTAGTGTGCAGATCACTGCAGAGACCGGCCCAGGCTGCGCTGGCATCTGCCGGCTAATTAGCATCGTTCCCAGCTCCGCGGTTGCATTTTGAAACCAAGCATCCAATCACACCCACGTGTTGTTTTCTTTGTGTTAATTAGTTCGGTTCTGAGGGTTGCTCAAGTGCAGTCCACCCACTTAAAGAGAAGTGGCATCATGGACTCGGTAGCTTGTTTATTGGACAGTAGAACTGCAAAGATTAATTGGTTAGTTGGTTATAAAATGTATCGCCAACTTTTTTTGATAATCGGTTTGAATCATTTTTATGGAAAAAGGTAAAAATTCTCTTACGTCAGCTTGTTAAATGGGAATATTTTCTAGTATCTTTGAGTTGGGGACAAAACAAGACATCTGAGGACGTCATCTTGGGCTTTTTGGGGGAACACTGATTCACATTTTTCACAATTTTCTGACATTTTATTGACTCAACAGCTATATTCAATTATATTTATAGTATCAAATCATAACCAAAGATATTTTGAGACACTTTGAAGATAGAGTTGGTCTAGACCGCACTATAATTTACAGAGGTTGTGTGGAATCAATCATGTTATTTTGGGGAAATAAAAAGAACATTGATATAGGACAACATGAGGACAACATGGGGACAACATGAGGGCAACATGGGGACAACATGAGGGCAACATGGGGACAACATGAGGGCAACATGGGGACAACATGAGGGCAACATGGGGACAACATGAGGGCAACATGAGGGCAACATGGGGACAACATGAGGGCAACATGGGGACAACATGAGGGCAACATGGGGACAACATGAGGACATCATGGGGACAACATGAGGGCAACATGAGGGCAACATGGGGGCAACATGAGGGCAACATGGGGACAACATGGGGACAACATGGGGACAACATGAGGGCAACATGGGGACAACATGAGGGCAACATGGGGACAACATGAGGACATCATGGGGACAACATGAGGGCAACATGAGGGCAACATGAGGGCAACATGGGGACAACATGAGGACAACATGGGGACAACATGAGGACAACATGAGGGCAACATGGGGACAACATGAGGGCAACATGGGGACAACATGAGGGCAACATGGGGACAACATGGGGACAACATGAGGGCAACATGGGGACAACATGAGGGCAACATGGGGACAACATGGGGACAACATGAGGACAACATGGGGACAACATGAGGGCAACATGGGGACAACATGAGGGCAACATGGGGACAACATGAGGACATCATGGGGACAACATGAGGGCAACATGGGGACAACATGAGGGCAACATGGGGACAACATGAGGGCAACATGGGGACAACATGGGGACAACATGAGGGCAACATGAGGGCAACATGGGGACAACATGAGGGCAACATGGGGGCAACATGAGGGCAACATGGGGACAACATGAGGGCAACATGGGGACAACATGGGGGTTAAAATGTTTCATTAAGTCCTATAATTGATTGAACCTGTTGGAAACCCACATTCTTCAGGTGTTGTTGGCATTTCTTTAGAGGAGTTGATTTCTAACATTTTAGGCTCTAGTGCGTTATCAAAAGGCAGCATTTTGTCCCCTCCACTTACGTTTTAATACACAAGTCAGCGTTGATCTAAAAAAAAAGAGCTTCACCCCAATAAATAGAAGTGAAGAATGACCGAATATGTATCTCGTATGTATCTGTTCGCCTTGTGTTTGCATCTACACACGACGACGCTGTGCCTGTGAGCGTTTTTCTGAGGTCACGACCCTGGACTCGACCTCTCGGGGCTCGCCAGAGAAAGCCAGCACATTCCCATGTCCGTCATCGGTGGCCTTTGACCTCCTGCGATGTGGTTAGAAAAACCCGAGGGGCTGGTTCCTCGGCCGCGGCAGAGAAACCTCCCGCGGTGTGCTCTTCGGCCTAATATCGCTTTGAAGGCTTCAGAAGTGGAGTCATTTAATAATAATTAAACCTTTTTATTTAACAATGTGATGGCCACACATTAAGAGCTTAAGAGCGGTAACCTCATGCACTTATATTTTTCCTTAGGTTTAGTTGATATGCTTTTGTTTATACATTTTTATTTGTTGCAACCATTTATAGGAAATTACACCTAATGTTTATGTTAGAAAAGCAGAAATTAGGAATTATTGAGACTCAATACTATTTCAAAAACACTTCAATTTGTTCTCCAAATGCTATAAAATTGAATAAGACGCCCCAAAATTAATGAAAGTAGAGATGTGTACTTGGCAAAGAGCGTTGGGTGGAATCAATCATGTTATTTTGGGGAGTTAAAAAGAACATTGATTGAGGACAACATGAGGACAACATGAGGACAACATGAGGACAACATGAGGACAACATGGGGACAACATGAGGACAACATGAGGGTTAAGATACTATATAGTTCAATATAATGCAGTTTTCTATATTACTTCATATGGTTATGCTTTCATCCAAAAATACAAGTATTAAGATATATACAATCTTTATCATTTATCAAAGTCTGAACACCGCACACACACACACACACACACACACACACACACACACAGCATTTTCTGAATGTGCAGAACATCATACGTGACCCCTTGAGTCATTACATCAAAGCAGTCAGGGACTCAATATCCTGGTTATTTACCTTAGCCTGTCTTGATGGTGATGTATGTAACATTGAATTTATGTGACAACATGAATTAGAGTTTAACACAGTGGTTCTCAGAAGTCAAATATGAGATGTAAAGCCGTTCGATGGGGAAGAAAAGACGAGAAAACAGTTCAGTCTGTCTCTCAAGGTTCCTGTCAGACTCCTGTTGTGTGTTGTTTGGCCTCTCAGTGGCCGGGTTGGCTCAGTGGGTAGAGCAGGCGCACATATACATAGAGCTTTATGCCTCGATGCAGAGGTCCAGGGTTCGAGTCCGACTTGTGACAATTTACTGCATGTCTTTCCCCTCTCTTTTTTTTTATTTCCCTCAAAGTAATGGAAAGGATCCCTACAGAGAGAGACTTTTCTGTTAAAGAGTAAGATCATTTTTAACATGAAACCAAACCAAACCCACCAGACTCCATGTAAATAATGACTACTTTTAGCATGTATAGAGCAGCATATCTCCACCAGACTCCATGTAAATAATCACTACTTTTAGCATGTATAGAGCAGCATATCTCCACCAGACTCCATGTAAATAATCACTACTTTTAGCATGTATAGAGCAGCATATCTCCACCAGACTCCATGTAAATAATCACTACTTTTAGCTTGTATAGAGCAGCATATCTCCACCAGACTCCATGTAAATAATCACTACTTTTAGCGTGTATAGAGCAGCATATCTCCACCAGACTCCATGTAAATAATCACTACTTTTAGCGTGTATAGAGCAGCATATCTCCACCAGACTCCATGTAAATAATCACTACTTTTAGCATCTATAGAGCAGCATATCTCCACCAGACTCCATGTAAATAATCACTACTTTTAGCGTGTATAGAGCAGCATATCTCCACCAGACTCCATGTAAATAATCACTACTTTTAGCGTGTATAGAACAGCATATCTCCACCAGACTCCATGTAAATAATCACTATTTTAGCGTGTATAGAACAGCATATCTCCACCAGACTCCATGTAAATAATCACTATTTTAGTGTGTATAGAGCAGCATATCTCCACCAGACTCCATGTAAATAATCACTACTTTTAGCATCTATAGAGCAGCATATCTCCACCAGACTCCATGTAAATAATCACTACTTTTAGCGTGTATAGAGCTGCATATTTCCACCAGACTCCATGTAAATAATCACTACTTTTAGCGTGTATAGAGCAGCATATTTCCACCAGACTCCATGTAAATAATCACTACTTTTAGCGTGTATAGAGCAGCATATCTCCACCAGACTCCATGTAAATAATCACTACTTTTAGCCTGTATAGAGCAGCATATCTCCACCAGACTCCATGTAAATAATCACTACTTTTAGTGTGTATAGAGCAGCATATCTCCACCAGACTCCATGTAAATAATCACTACTTTTAGCGTGTATAGAGCAGCATATTTCCACCAGACTCCATGTAAATAATCACTACTTTTAGCCTGTATAGAGCAGCATATCTCCACCAGACTCCATGTAAATAATCACTACTTTTAGCATGTAAAGAGCAGCATATCTCCACCAGACTCCATGTAAATAATCACTACTTTTAGCGTGTATAGAGCAGCATATCTCCACCAGACTCCATGTAAATAATCACTACTTTTAGCATCTATAGAGCAGCATATCTCCACCAGACTCCATGTAAATAATCACTACTTTTAGCGTGTATAGAGCAGCATATTTCCACCAGACTCCATGTAAATAATCACTACTTTTAGCGTATATAGAGCAGCATATTTCCACCAGACTCCATGTAAATAATCCCTACTTTTAGCCTGTATAGAGCAGCATATCTCCACCAGACTCCATGTAAATAATCACTACTTTTAGCGTGTATAGAACAGCATATCTCCACCAGACTCCATGTAAATAATCACTACTTTTAGCGTGTATAGAGCAGCATATCTCCACCAGACTCCATGTAAATAATCACTACTTTTAGCGTGTATAGAGCAGCATATCTCCACCAGACTCCATGTAAATAATCACTACTTTTAGCGTGTATAGAGCAGCATATCTCCACCAGACTCCATGTAAATAATCACTACTTTTAGCATCTATAGAGCAGCATATCTCCACCAGACTCCATGTAAATAATCACTACTTTTAGCGTGTATAGAGCAGCATATTTCCACCAGACTCCATGTAAATAATCACTACTTTTAGCGTATATAGAGCAGCATATTTCCACCAGACTCCATGTAAATAATCCCTACTTTTAGCGTGTATAGAGCAGCATATTTCCACCAGACTCCATGTAAATAATCACTACTTTTAGCCTGTATAGAGCAGCATATCTCCACCAGACTCCATGTAAATAATCACTACTTTTAGCGTGTATAGAGCAGCATATCTCCACCAGACTCCATGTAAATAATCACTACTTTTAGCGTGTATAGAGCAGCATATCTCCACCAGACTCCATGTAAATAATCACTACTTTTAGCGTGTATAGAGCAGCATATTTCCACCAGACTCCATGTAAATAATCACTACTTTTAGCATGTATAGAGCAGCATATCTCCACCAGACTCCATGTAAATAATCACTACTTTTAGCGTGTATAGAGCAGTTTCTGTCGACTTTGAATGAAGTGTGTTTCACGATGATAAAATGCATGTTTATTTAAATGGAGTCTGGTGGGTGTGGCGACAGAGATTTCCGAGGTGTTTCATGTTAAACAGAAAGGATCTTACTCTTTAACAGAAAGCTCCATCTCTGTGGGAATCCATCCCATAATGCTCATAACACTTGGAATAATAATCTGAGTCTGTCAGCGGCTAAAACAGAACTTTAAGTGGAATTGCAATTTACTGCATGTCTTCCCCCTGTCTCCCCTCTTTCTCACCTAGCTGTCCTGTCTGTTGAAGGCGGAAAAGCCCAAAAAGAATAATCTTGAATAACAAAAAAAACAAAATTGTAAACTTTATATATCAGCGTCTCAGAAGTTTTTTCCTCTCTGTCCATTTCCCTTCAGGTGAGGTGAAGATGGTGGACCGGCTTGCGAACAGCGAGGCCAACTCCAAGCGGATCGGCGTGGTGGAGGGCTGCTTCGGCGCGGCGGGCCAGCCGCTCGCCATCCCCGGCCGCGTGCTGATCGGCGAGGGCGTCCTCACCAAACTCTGCCGCAAGAAGCCCAAGGCACGGCAGTTCTTCCTCTTCAACGACATCCTGGTCTACGGCAACATCGTCATCCAGAAGAAGAAGTACAACAAGCAGCACATCATCCCGCTGGAGAGCGTCACCATCGACACGGTGCCCGACGAGGGCGACCTGCACAACGGCTGGCTCATCAAGACGCCCACCAAGTCCTTCGCCGTGTACGCCGCCACCGCCACCGAGAAGTCCGAGTGGATGAACCACATCGGGAAGTGCGTGGGAGACCTGCTGCAGAAGAGCGGCAAGGCCCCGACGGGCGAGCACGCCGCCGTGTGGGTGCCCGACTCGGAGGCGACGGTGTGCATGCGCTGCCAGAAGGTGAAGTTCACGCCGGTCAGCCGCCGCCACCACTGCAGGAAGTGCGGCTACGTGGTGTGCGGGCCGTGCTCGGACAAGAAGCACCTGCTGCCCAGCCAGTCGTCCAAACCGGTCCGCGTCTGCGAGTACTGCTACCTGCAGCTGACCACGGGCGGCCCGGCGCCGCGCTCGGACTCCATCAGCCGGCTCGGGTCGAAGTTCAACAACCTGTCGGACGACGACGACGACGACGACAGCAGCGACTGAGGAGCAAAGCGCCGGCGCCCACGGCGACGAGGAATCACTTCCTCTCTTTGTTTCTTTCTCTTCCCAGATGATCGAATCACGCTCCACCGTCGAGGATTCGTATTTTATAAGTCCCTTCAAACCAAAATGTTTTATTTTTCCCCCTCTGAGTCCAGCATGGATGCATATTTTCCTGAGAACCGGGATCCAAACAATGAAATGTGGACCAGCAGAGCTCTGGGAGACAGACTGACTCCGTCCCGCCCGGCTCTTCTGACTCTTCATTAGGCTCCAATTAGTCACTACAGAACACAACGGTGCTAACGAGAAACACCCCCCCCCCCTCTTCTCTCCTCCTAAGAGGCTTTTTTTTTTTTCCCCCACTCTATTTTTCTCCGGTTTTATTTCATTGAACTAAACAAGGTGATTGCTTGTAATTTCTGCAGGGAAAGCAAATGTTTTTGGGCTCTAACCTTTTTATCTCGTCTGTCCTTCAGGTGTGACACCAAACAGGTTTTTTTTGTACTAGAAGTTTGGTATATTACGTCCCTATTTTGTAAATTTGTCTCATGCAAAAATGTCAAGATCTCCTTTTTATATAAATAGCATGTAGATATTATTCTAAACCCAGAGCTTTTTTTCTAGATGACCTAATATAGTTGCTTCTGACAAATCGGCTGGAGTTTCTCACAGTGAGTTTTTCCTCTCTGCACGCTTTTGAGTTGTTTTTTTTCTCAAAAAACTAACTCTACCTTTTGCCTATGACGTCACTTAGTGCCTTGTAGAAGCTTTAGCTCAGCTTTCAGTGAGAAACAAATGATTTGATAATGTATCCAGGCTGCAAAAAAAACAGGGACTTCATGACATTTTGACTGTGAAACACATCACACAGGGTGGAGTTGTTTGGCTTTGTAGCGTGTGTGTGTGTGTGTGTGTGTGTGTGTGTGTGTGTGTGTGTGTGTGTGTGTGTGTGTGTGTGTGTGTGTGTGTGTGTGTGTGTGTGTGTGTGTGTGTGTGCTGCTGCAAACAGAAGAGCAGGGAGATTAGCAACCAGCCGAAAGACGGGAAGAGTTCAATTTGGACTTTTCCTGGAAGGTGTAGTTTTCTGCCAGACAATTGAAAAGACACTCGCACTAACTCTTCAATCACTGAGTCTCAGATTAGCATGTTTGAGGCGTTTTGTTCACATTTGGTGTCTTTGATGTCTAACGTTGCATAAAAAGTGATGGAGCGAGCTAGAGAAAGAACAGAGAGAGAGAGAGAGAGGTGCTAACGTAAGCGATGGAGCCTAAATGTTAAAAATAGAGATGAAGTTTCCTCCTCGTCGTCTTGGATGGAAGTTTTTCCACAAAGTTTGTTTCATTTAATGTCTGGTTTACTTTTGGTTAATTTAATTAACAAAGAATAGAAAGGAGCAATTGATTTGTTTGCCCCCCCACCCCCACCCCAATACCCTATGGAACATATTTTCCCATGCATTAATGACTAATGTGAACGAACATCTTAGAAATTTGGTCCAATTTGGAGCAAGAATTAAGGGCTTATTTCTATTAAAGAGTAAGATCATTTTAGTTTAACATGAAAACGGCACAGAAGTCACCATCACCAAACCCACCAGACTCCATGTAAATAATCACTACTTTTGACATGTATAGAGCCAGTGTATTTTCACATGTAAATGGGTGAATTACGGGTTTATTTCAACCAGACCAGAGTGGGGATGGTTGGAACAGTGGAAAGATGAACCAAGACTGTTTTTGGTAGTTTAATTTTGTTTCGGTCAACTTTGAATGAAGTGTGTTTCACGATGATAAAATGCATGTTTATTTAAATGGAGTCTGGTGGGTGTGGCGACAGAGCTTCCGAGGTGTTTCATGTTAAACAAAAAGGATCTTACTCTTTAACAGAAAGCTCCATCTCTGTGGGAATCCATCCCATAATGCTGTCAGACACTTGGAATAATAATCTGAGTCTGTCAGCGGCTAAAACACAACTTTAAGTGGACTTTGAGGGGAATTGCCCTTTAATGTTGCAGCTTGTTTTGACGCTGCCGACTGCAGTGGTCTACTTTAATACTGGACCAATTTCAAAAGTTGTTGTTGTTGTTGTTGTTCCCATCGGTCACATCGACGCAAACGCATGCGGAAAAACACAAACAACTCCCCTTTAACACTCGGCTGATGCATCCAGTGAATGAAATAAGGAGTGTTTTTATAATCACACTCTTGTCTTGCATCATAGTCTGTGTAATTCTTCCAAATCCTCAAATAGTTGAGGTGCTTTTACCGGAAAGATCTCCGTCGTCTCCCTGTCAGTGACTCCTCTACCCGCTGATCTGAGGTCAGAGGGCCACGCCGTGTCACAAAACAAGCGTGCCCCCTGTCTGAACCCTCCACAGTCTCTGCCCAAACACGCCTACATGGCCATCCTTCCCCTTCCTTCCCCATTTTTGCGGCACTATAACTTTTTTTTCCTTTCCCCGGCCCGTGTGTGTGACCAGGATCATGTGATCGGTGACTGGTCCAGGAACCGAAAAAAGCAGCTTTGGGTGGATTATGGGGAACTACTTTCAGGAGTTGTAGGAGTAACTTCTCAGTTGCTCTCACCAGATGTTCATGCTTCATGATTCAGGCGCACTCCTGTGTGATTTACAGTCTTAAAAGTTGGATAATTGGAGCCAAAAACCTTTTTAATAAATGATTAACTTAATCCGAAGTTGTTGTATTTATGTGCGATTAATCTACTTTCTTTCCAGAAAGAGATTTTAATCTTTTAACTTCCAGCTTTTTTTTTTTTTTTATATATATTGCCTTATTTGGCATACCCAAATGAAAAGAAATCATAACATAACGGTGAGGCTAACGTGCATGAATGCACGAAAGCTTTATTAGAAAGATAACTTCTAGTTTCTAAAATATTCTGTGTTATGATGTGATGATTAACTCTTAACCGGCAACAATAACTTTGACCGATTTAATACAATCTGTTGAGAAGTTAAGAAACAATATTGTTAAAACAAAAAGTGCTAATTTTGCACACTAGTTGAGTTTTAGACTATGTTCACACGTTTTTTGGTCATAAGGTTAAAATTCATGTTAAAAATCCACCATGGAAACAACATAAGTGTCTAATAGAAAGAATAATGTTCTGAGTCAGGAATCCATGTTCATCACAGGAAATAAGGAGAGGACGTTGAAAAAATGTAACTTGGACCATTTTTCTTGTAAAAATTAGAAATGGGTCAATTTGACCCGAATACCATACGAGGGTTTAAAAAGTTGGCACGTTGCCTTTGATCCAGGTTGTCATGACGACTTCATACGGTCACGCCCACAGAGAATCTGGCGGATGGTTTAAAATGAATAAAATGTTTTAATCCTGTTTTTGATTTAATTTTTTTTTTGTACAGATGTTTTTAGGGTTTTGTGTTTGTTGTTCTGATCAGTTGTGAAATGAACAGTCTGTCTGCTCGGTCTTCTTCTTCCTCCTCCTCTTCTTCTTCTCCTCCATCACATCTCAGCAGCCATTAACCCTCATGTTGTCCTCATGTTGTCCTCATGTTGTCCTCATGTCACATCTCAGCAGCCTCATGTTGCCCTCACCATGTTGCCCCTCATGTTGTCCCTCATGTTGTCCTCATGTTGCCCTCATGTTGCCCTCATGTTGTCCCCATGTTGTCCCCATGTTGTCCCCATGTTGCCCTCATGTTGCCCCCCATGTTGCCCTCATGTTGCCCTCATGTTGCCCTCATGTTGTCCCCATGTTGTCTTCATGTTGCCCTCATGTTGTCCTCATGTTGTCCTCATGTTGTCCTCATGTTGTCCTCATGTTGCGTTCATGTTGCGTTCATGTTGCCTTCATGTTGTCTTCATGTTGTCCTCATGTTGTCCCCATGTTGTCCTCATGTTGTCCCCATGTTGCCCTCATGTTGTCCTCATGTTGTCTTCATGTTGTCCTCATGTTGTCCCCATGTTGTCCTCATGTTGTCCCCATGTTGCCCTCATGTTGTCCTCATGTTGTCCTGCCCTCATGTTGCCCTCATGTTGTCCTTCATGTTGCCCTCATGTTGTCCCTCATGTTGTCCCCATGTTGCCCTCATGTTGTCCCCATGTTGTCCTCATGTTGTCCCCATGTTGCCCTCATGTTGTTGTCCTCATGTTGTCCCCATGTTGTCCCCATGTTGTCCCCATGTTGTCCCCATGTTGTCCTCATGTTGTCCTCATGTTGTCCTCATGTTGCCCTCATGTTGTCCTCATGTTGTCCTCATGTTGTCCTCATGTTGCCCCCATGTTGTCCCCATGTTGTCCTCATGTTGCCCTCATGTTGTCCTCATGTTGTCCTCATGTTGTCCTTCATGTTGCGTTCATGTTGCCTTCATGTTGTCTTCATGTTGTCCTCATGTTGTCCCCATGTTGTCCTCATGTTGTCCCCATGTTGCCCTCATGTTGTCCTCATGTTGTCTTCATGTTGTCCTCATGTTGTCCCCATGTTGTCCTCATGTTGTCCCCATGTTGCCCTCATGTTGTCCTCATGTTGCCCTCATGTTGCCCTCATGTTGCCCTCATGTTGTCTTCATGTTGCCCTCATGTTGTCTTCATGTTGCCCTCATGTTGTCTTCATGTTGCCCTCATGTTGTCCCCATGTTGTCCTCATGTTGCCCTCATGTTGTCCCCATGTTGCCCTCATGTTGTCCTCATGTTGTCCTCATGTTGTCCTCATGTTGTCTTCATGTTGTCCTCATGTTGTCCTCATGTTGTCTTCATGTTGTCTTCATGTTGCCCTCATGTTGCCCTCATGTTGTCTTCATGTTGTCCTCATATTGTCCTCATGTTGCCCTCATGTTGTCTTCATGTTGTCCTCATGTTGTCCTCATGTTGCCCTCATGTTGTCCTCATGTTGTCCCCATGTTGTCCTATATCAATGTTCTTTTTAATTCCCCAAAATAACATGATTGATTCCACCCAACGCTCTTTGCCAAGTACAAATCTCTACTTTCATTAATTTTGGGGCGTCTTATTCAATTTTATAGCATTGTAAAACAAATGGAAGTGTTTTTGAAATAGTATTGAGTAAAAGTTGACATATTCCAGTCTGTGATTATCATCAACATCCATTCCTTTAATTTTAGTCTCAATAATTCCTAATTTCTGCTTTTCTAACTCAAACATTAGGTATAATTTCCTAAAAATGAGGTTTATTGACCATAAATTCCAAAAATAACTGTAAAACTAAAGTTAATAAGTTAGTGTTACGTAGTGTTGAAAACATCAAAAAAAGTGACAAACATGGGGAAAAGTGTTGAAAAAAAAGGGACAAAAATGTTTAAAAAAAACATGTCAAGTAAGAGAAACCGGATTATCGACTGGAAAAATCTCAGGTAACCAGGGGTGCATCCCATGCCCCTTATTTTATAGCCTCCTCGGTCCTCGGCTGAACCTCTCAAAGCTCTGATTCCTGCCCCAAGAAGGGGTCACTGAGGAGGGGTCACTGAGGGGTCACCGAGGGGTCACTGAGGAGGGTCACCGAGGAGGGGTCACTGAGGAGGGGTCACCGAGGAGGGGTCACTGAGGAGGGGTCACTGAGGGAGGTCATTGAGGAGGGGTCATTGAGGAGGGGTCATCGAGGAAGGGTCACCGAGGAGGGGTCATTGAGGAGGGGTCACTGAGGAGGGGTCACTGAGGAAGGGTCACTGAGGAGGGGTCATCGAGGATGGGTCACCGAGGAGGGGTCATCGAGGAGGGGTCACCGAGGAGGGGTCACCGAGGAGCTAGGTGTTAGGTTCAAAGACTTGAGTGGAAATGTTACTCACGGACCCAGACTTGGTTTTCTTTGGCAAAGGGGAATAAAGCTGAAAATCATTCAGCAGTCTTCCGAAGCTTTCATCCCCTGCTCGGCCAGTTTTATTAACTGGGCGTATACAGAAAGTGGATTTACATAATGGGTGTAGGACATAGTTGTTTAACATAAATGTGGGCTAAAACATCATTGTTCTACATAAAAGTGGGCTAAAACATCACTTTATGACTATTATTTTTGACATACTATACTGACTTTATTTTGACATACTACACTGACTTTAGGACTTTATTTTGACATACTATACTGACTTTAGGACTTTATTTTGACATACTATACTGACTTTAGGACTTTATTTTGACATACTATACTGACTTTAGGACTTTATTTTGACATACTATACTGACTTTAGGACTTTATTTTAACATACCACTTTAGGACTTTATTTTGACATACTATACTGACTTTAGGACTTTAAACATGTTTAGACTTTATTTTGAAAATCAGACTTTAGGACTTTATTTTCGACATACCAGTTGTTTCTCCAGCTAAACATGTGACTTGGTTAAAATCAGACACACTGAAGCTCTGTCCTCACACTGTGACTCAGAAAACCCAAAACCAGTTTCAGGTGTAAAAGCTGCAGGTCCTGAGATCTGTTGAGGAAACTATGCAACGAGGAGACCTGTTAGAGCTGAAAGAGCATTGGGGGGGTATTTTAATTTAGTTTTTCTCATGGATCTCATGTTCTCTCTGTTGCTCCTGACTTGTTGGTGTTCTGTAGTTTCATTTTATTTCTTTTTGAAAAGCTTTTTTTTTTTTTTTTTTTTTTTAAAACAAAGGGCTTCATTCAGAATGTAACCCAACATATTGTTTAATACTAATTCCTTCAGAAATCTTTAAGTATGTATTATATATAAATAATGATTTGCTTAAAACTGGACTGTTGTCTTCATTCAGCTTGTCTCGAGAAGAAAGATTGAAGCTTAATTATCGGGTCGTTCCGAGGTTTCTCCCTAAAAGGAAGTTTTTCCTCTAAATGCTCGCTCTTGGGGGAATTACTGCAATTGTTGGTTCTTTGTTAATTATAGAGTGTGGTCTAGACCTACTCTATGTGTAAAGTTTCTGGAGATAACTCTTGTTATGATGTGGATATTACAAATGAAATCGAATTGACTTTAACTCAATTTTGGTCAGATAAGAACAGATTTAAAGTGCCTATATTATGAAAAAAAAAAATCACTTTCTCTGGGATTTGGGGTGTTATTTTGTGTCTCTGGTGCTTCAACACACATAAATTTGGAAAATAACTATTCATGGTGTTCCGGTGTCTGAGTGTCCTCTGTCTTCAGTCTCCGGGTGAGCTGTCCAACATCTGCACGGCTTTCTACGTCACTAGAGATGAGGTGGCTAGCGCTAGCATGCTAGCTCGTTCTCAATGTCAAAACACTGCTACAACAGCCACTATTGGACCATAATCTCCAAAAGAACTACTTCCTGTCCCTGTTCTACTTCCTGTCCCTGTTCTGCAGGTATTCCACAAGTGTCCCTGGTCTAGAAGAAGTCTCCCAGCTGATCCTGCCTTGGACTGACCAAAGCTGAGTTATCTAGCTGATGGGATCTTACCGAGCTACGTTGAAAACATCAAAAAAGTGACAAACATTGGGGGAAAAAAGGGACAAAAATGTAAAAAAAAAAAAGAAGAAGTTAAAAACCGATGAAAAGCGTCAACAAAATTGTTGATTTTCAATTTTGACGAGAAGACAACATGAGGGTTAAAGACAAATCCCAGAGGTACTTTAAAAAAATTCTTAAATAAATTAGCATAGAGTTCAAAACCGACTGCATTGCTTCTAGAAAAACAAATCCCAATTCCCAAGCAGATCATGAAGTATTTAATTTTAATTACTTATGATGTCAGATACTTATGACCCAGCTGGAAGTGTCCACATCCATGCAACTGAAGTTGGCTCCCGAGGCATCAAACAAACAAATATACCAAAACAAAAATGTTCTTTTTGGGCCATTACGCGTGATGAGTACTTATATTATGTTCCATAGGCCTCTATGCTAACCTTTGTACTTTAACTAGAGTTAAAAAAAAATAAAAACTGCATTTGCAAGAGTTGAGTAGGGAACCCCAATCAAAATAAAACCATTTTTTACTCCTGTTAGTCAACTTTGAAACTCGTAACATATACATGAGCCCTATTCTTCCTTGGCCCCTGTTTGGGACAGCAGTGTGTCCATAATCCTGCTGATAGACAAAAAAACAAGGTCAGAAATTAGGTTTCCATCTATCGGATATCAACATGATCCACTTCTGATAATATGAAAGTGTCTCCCTTTCTGAGCAGTTATTACATTAATTTATTCATACCACTGAACAGCTGCTGTAGGTCAGGTCACCTTCCGAGTAAAACCTACAGATATATGCCATTAGACAAGCTCTTGGTTTTCTGTTCAATGATTGTCTAAATGCTGTTTTGACGGCTTTTCCCAGCAGTCCCTGGGCAGGCGAATCAGCAAAGGAGTTATGGCATCAAATGTTATGACATACAAAATTAAAAACAAACTCTTAAAATATCTGAGTACTTTTCCACCACTGGTTGTCAGTCACTTAGAATTGGACGTCTTCACATTTGCAGGTTGCACTTGAAGGCAGCACCACGGCTCCCTGTATTTACTCCCTGCCGCCACTCCCCGGTCCAGTAGGGGGCGATAGTGCGCCCGCCTGTGAGCTGCTTTCCCCGAAGACGTCAGTTAGCGTAACAGTGGCCGCAATTAACGCACCTGCCGTACCTGCTAACGCTAGCTAGCTAGCTAGCGATAATTAGCTAACTTAGCTAGCTACAGGCTTTGTCGTATGGCTGCCGGATAATACCTGCTCAAAGGGCCGGAGCGTCATCAACGCAGAAGCAACAAAACACCTGGTAAAGGTAAAAGATGCATATTAATAACGGTTAATGGTTGATTTAGCTAGCGTTAATGAGCAGTTTGTCGTCAAATTGTTACAGCGTTAGCACCTATCATTACACGGCTTTACGTTAAACCGCGTAACGTCACGCGTTAAATCATGAATAGAGACAAAATACACAAGAAAACAAAAACCTGTTTGACCATTAAACGTCTCTCTGACACAGACAGACAGACAGACAGACATCCATTACCAGTAAGTAACTAAGTACATGTACTCAAGCACAGTAACGTTAACAGTTTATTCTAGAGTATTACTTGATGATTTTAATATTATCCTACTAATTTATGCTTTTAACTCCAGTACATTTATCTAACAGCTGAAACATAAGTTACTTTGCAGATGGAGATTTTAAACACTATAACGAGCAGTAAAATACAAGGTATTGTAATACAGTATATTAACATATAACTATATAACTAAGTCACCCATAGGTGTGAACAGGTGACTGTGAACAGGTACAGGTGACTGTGAGCAGGTACAGGCGACTGTGAGCAGGTACAGGTGACTGTGAGCAGGTACAGGCGACTGACAGGTACAGGTGACTGCAGGTACAGGTGACTGTGAGCAGGTACAGAGCAGGTACAGACTGTGAGCAGGTACAGGTGACTGTGAGCAGGTACAGGTGACTGTGAACAGGTACAGGCAACTGTGACTGTGAGCAGGTACAGGTGACTGTGAGCAGGTACAGGTGACTGTGAGCAGGTACAGGTGAGAGCTGGTGAGCAGGTACAGGTGACTGTGAACAAGCACTGTGAGGTGACTGTGAGCAGGAACAGGTGACTGTGAGCAGGTACAGGTGACTGTGAACAGGTACAGGTGACTGTGAGCAGGTACAGGTGACTGTGAGCAGGTACAGGTGAGCAGGTACAGGTGACTGTGAGCAGGTGACTACAGGGTGACTGTGAGCAGGTACAGGCGACTGTGAACAGGTACAGGCAACTGTGAACAGGTGTGAGCAGGTACAGGTGACTGTGAGCAGGAACAGGTGACTGTGAGCAGGTAGGTGACTGTGAACAGGTGACTGTGAACAGGTACAGGTGACTGTGAGCAGGTACAGGTGACTGTGAGCAGGTACAGGTGAGCAGGTACAGGTGACTGTGAGCAGGTACAGGTGACTGTGAACAGGTACAGGTGAGCAGGTACAGGTGACTGTGAGCAGGTACAGGTGACTGTGAACAGGTACAGGTGACTGTGAACAGGTACAGGTGACTGTGAGCAGGTACAGGTGACTGTGAACAGGTACAGGTGACTGTGAGCAGGTACAGGTGACTGTGAGCAGGTACAGGTGACTGTGAACAGGTACAGGTGACTGTGAGCAGGTACAGGTGACTGTGAGCAGGTACAGGTGACTGTGAGCAGGTACA
>CM049376.1:2765979-2773479 GCA_026937815.1 Etheostoma perlongum
CTTTTTAAAGCCGGTAGCAATCCATTTCCTCAGCGAGTCTCTACTTCTCTCAGTTTGACCCCAGTTCACTTAAAGCCTCTTTAGCAGCCGTCATTTTAACTTTGCAAGCCTCTTGAAAGTCCGATTTTGAAACTCTTTCCACAAACATGCACTGGCTGTTTCGGGAGCAGAAAATAGTCTGCCTCATTCAGATAGCTGACAGATAATGGACCCGGGATCATTATGAGACCACGAGAGGGTCCAGCCTCACGGCTCAGTGTTCTGTCAGTCAATATAATTACTGTCTCCTGTCCTCTCAAAAGCCTCTTTACTTATGTAGTTTCTCTCTCTCTCTCTCTCTCACACACACACACACACACACACACACACACACACACACACACACACACACACAACACACACACACACACACACACACACACACCACACACAGTCTTGTCTCACTATCTTTAACCACAAATCATTGAAAATGCATTCCCTAGCCCCTTACCCTAACCTTAACCATCAAATCAACCATCTTAATCAACCTAATTCTAACCCTGATCCTAAAACCAGGTCTTAACCCTTACCCTAACCCTAACCATAACCTAATTCTAACCCTGATCCTAAAACCAGGTCTTAACCTCAAACAGCCCTTTAACGTTATGGGGACCAGCATTTTGTCCCCACAAAGCTGTCAGGACCCCATAAGTATACTGTATTTCCAAATTTTGGTCCCCACAAATGTAGTTAAACATGGTTCACACACACACACACGCACAGACCAAGTGTAGAGTTTAAATGTTAAACCATGGCGGACCGCCAAACACTGAAGTAACATATGTCTTAAGCTTAATACATTTAACTTATTGCAGCAAATTCTGTACTCTCAACACCAAAACAGTTCTCTAGTAACGGAAACTAAACTTAGTGATGCATCTTGCTTTTTATTGGGTACCTTTCACATTTTTACCTGTGCCGATAGCGGGTACCTGAAATCCGGTTCCAGTACCCAACAGTTTTCTTTTTTCAGTACTTTCCCTCTGTAATTACACAAATTATTTCATTTGTAAAAAAATAGTTCCAAACCTATTTATCCTATTTATTAGAACATTGTTATATATTTAAAATTTCTTACACTCAATAAAACAAAACACACAACACTAAATAAAACCCCTCCCTCTCTCCTCCCAACCCGTCTTTACAACCTGTTTAAATAGAATAAATATTCATTTCTTACTCACTGTAACTTTAACTCTTGTATTTGTATTTTATTCTTTTTTTAAGGCTCTAACACACTGACCGCCTCCCCGGATTGGTCGAAGCGACGGCGACTCAAGCGTACGTTCTGCGCGTGCTCGAGATGTAATTAAAAAAAACGTGAAATGTGTTTTCAATCAAAGCCTCGGTAAGTAAAATATTGCCCTCGGCATTTAGTTTTTTTTAAATAAGCGTGTTGTGTCTGATGAAATAATGAAGAGAAGCTTTCAGTGGGCTGCTCTCAGGTTTAATTAAAGGTCGAAGAGACTTAACCTTTGTGTTGTCCTCGGGTCAAATTTGACCCGTTTTTAAAATTTTTAATATCAGGAACTTGGTTTTCTTTCAACAATATTGCCTAAAAATAACTATACTGATATGTATACTGATGGTAGTGGTACAAAAATAAAGACAATGTTGAAAGAAAATGTCAAAAAATCACAAACAAGTATCTCAAACGTGTCAAAAAGCAATAAAAATGTTTTAATTTTCAGTTTTGACCGAGGAGGACAACACAAATAACATGGATGCCATACAGTGGTGTTCAAGTAAAATGAATGATTACTCTCATCGAATTTTGTTTGTTTTATTTTAAAAAAGTGACCAAAACCTTAGAAAAAAAAATGACAAAAAAAACAAAAACAAATGTTTAAGTTTATTGGCTATAAATGAAAGTGCATAAAGATGGTGGTTGATGTTAAGAGCATCTCCTCGGCTCATACCTCTCTGTTCCAGCTCTTTGTTTGAGAGATGAGGAACGTCCCTACTGGGTGGAGGACATTTTGAGCTTCAAAGACATTTTCAGGCACCAATTATGGTGAAAATGTGTATTTGCAGTAGGGAGTAAACTAGTATTTGATCCACTGCTGATTTTGCAGGTTTTCCTACTTACTAATAAGCAGAGGTGGGTGGTAACGAGTTACATTTACTGGAGTAAGTTTTTGAAAAAGTTGTACTTGTAGGAGTAGTTTTAAATCCCGAGAGAGAGAGAGAGAGAGAGAGAGAGAGAGAGAGAGAGAGAGAGAGAGAGAGAGAGAGAGAGAGAGAGAGAGAGAGAACAAGAGAGAGAGAGAGAGAGAGAGAGAGAGAGAGAGAGAGAGAGAGAGAGAGAGAGAGAGAGAGAGAGAGAGAGAGAGAGAGAGAGAGAGAGAGAGAGAGAGAGAGAGAGGAGAATCCAGAGAGTCTCTGGAGAGAGAGAGAGAAAGAGAGAGAATCTGTCATGGATGAGTCCGCTGTGGAGAGAGAGAGAGAGTCAAATTAGTTTTCACCAGAAAACAAAGATACTTCTTTTTACTTGAGTCCTTTATCTCTGTCAGTCTTTTGTTGTGTGTGAGTGTGTGTGGAAATCCAGCTAGTCTCTGGAGTAATCCAGCTAGTCTTTGGAGTCGAGGAGTGAAACTAACTCAATCTGTCATGGATGAGTCCGCTGTGGAAGTCTGTCAAAGTTTTCTGTGTCTCTGTGAGAGATTTCTTTCTGCAGCGTTTGTGTGTCTCTGTCTCTGTGTGTGTGTGTGTGTGTGTGTGTCTCTCTCTCTCTGTGAGTGTGTTTGTGTGTGTGTCTCTGAGTCTCTGAGTGTGTCTCTGCGTGTGTGTCTCTGTCTCTCTCTCTGTGAGTGTGTTTGTGTCTCTGTGTGTGTCTCTGAGTGTGTGTGTGTGTGTCTCTCTGTGAGTGTGTGTGCGTGTGTGTCTCTGTGTGCGTGTGTGTCTCTCTCTGTGAGTGTGTGTGTCTCTCTGTGTGTGTGCGTGTGTGTCTCTGTGTGTGTGTGTGTCTCTCTCTGTGTGTGTGTTTGTGTCTCTGTGTGCGTGTGTGTCTCTGTGAGTGTATGTGTGTGTCTCTGAGTGTGTCTCTGTGTGTGTGCGTGTGTGTCTCTGTGCATGTGTGTCTCTGTGTGTGTGCGTGTGTGTCTCTGTGAGTGTGTGTGCGTGTGTGTCTCTGTGAGTGTGTGTCTGTGTGTGTGTGTGTGCGTGTGTGTGTGTCTCTGTGTGTGTTTGCCTCTGTGTGTGTGTGCGTGTGTGTGTGTCTGTGTGTGTGTGTCTCTGTGTGTGTTTGTCTCTGTGTGTGTGTCAGGTATTTGCTCAGCTGGGAGAGGGGTGCTAAGCAACACGGTGTTGAAAGCAGTGTTTTGGTGATGTTGATGTTTGAGGAGAGTCTGACATTAAGTTTTCATATTTCATTTATTTGGTTACTACTTGATATTAAAGGGCTGGTTGCTGCATGGTATTATGGGTTTATCTATTATTGCCTCTTGGACAGCGTTGGGGGGGCGGCTGTGTACCTTAAATTAGTTTTTATGTTCCAATAATCTCTGAATAAGCAAGATAATAATGCTGCTGCTATTATTATTACTGTTCACCATTACAACTTCTTAATTATGTAAATGCTGTATCATAACATTCCCTTAACCAGGGCTGTAGTACTCGAGTTCGGTCTTGGACGCGAGTCCGTTTTTCTATGGACTCGGACTCGCTAGTATTTGGACTTGGACTTGCCTCGGCCAATATGGCTTCTGGTCTCAACCGAGTCCAGGTGTCTTTATTGTGTTGATAATGATATTGGATACTGTCATGCATAAGACCTTTATTCTGTCCTGGACTCGGTCTTGACTCAGACTGGAACTTTTTTGGACTCGGTCTTGTCTTGGACTCTAACCTTTTTGGACTCGGTCTTGACTCGGACTCGAACCTTTTTGGACTCGGTCTTGACTTGGACTCTAATCTTTTTGGACTCTGTCTTTACTTGGACTCGAACCGGACTCGAACCTTTTTGGACTCTGTCTTGTCTTGGACTCAAACCTTTTTGGACTCTCTTTACTTGGACTCGGTCTTGTCTTGACTCAAACCTTTTTGGACTCGGTCTTGTCTTGGACTCGAACCCTTTTGGACTCGGTCTCTTTTGGACTCAAAGGTTGCATTTGACATAAATCACCTGGATTTTACAGGCTCCAGTTTAGCACATTAATGTAATGTGGGGGCACCATTAGGAATAATGTGGGTGGAAGTGGAACACATGCTTGGTGCTAAATCCTTTAATAAACTAATGTCCTGAGGCTTTCATCGGGCCTTTTCTTGTTTGCACAAAGACTGTAGCTCGAGGTTTGAAGTCTTTATGAAATTTAATGATTTTTTTTTTGTTGCCTTTCAGTGCCTCCACACAGACGGTGCGTTCAGGCACATTGAGAGTTGGTCAGCACTCAGAGCCCACGCAGTCACTCAGTCCCATCAAAATAGACGGGCATGATGTTTATTTTGTTGCTCCTTGGAGAAGAAACTCAGACGTACAGCAAGCTTTTAGAGGTAAGAATGAAACAGACGTTTGTGATTTAGGTAAACAGTCTTGTTTCCTGCAGCTCATTGCAATGAAAATATATTTAGTGGAGTTAGTTCAATTTTCAATACAGATATGTGCTAGAAAACAAAACCCTCATTTTAAATTAGAGCTTTTTAAATCCAACAGCCATTTAAACTAAGTTCTGTTCATGTTTCTCCCGTTTGCCGAGGACAGATGTTCTCTGATTTAATCTTGTGTAAATTTAATATCAAAACGCGTGATTTTGCTCCATTTGTCTCATTATTAGAAATCATTAGAAATGGAGTCGACACAGGAAGCTACTGAAACCAACGTCAGCCCAGACTTCATGTTAGTAACCCGTTATTCTTTGTTTCTATGTTTTCATGATGTCCCTGAAGTGAACCAGAGCTGCGACTCGTCAGTAGCCGGCGGCTGATTGGTCGACCCAGTCCCACACGTGGACGGAGCCGTCTGAGGCCGCGGACAGCAGCGTCCGCGGCCGCTCGGGATGCCAGACGGGGCCGGTGACGAAGACGTCGTCCGACGGCGATGAGACGGCGTGACCGCGGTGCTCAAACAGCGGCTGGACGTCCTGCTGCTCCGTCCTCCAGACGGACGTCTTATAGACCTGAACGGCTCCGCTGAGACCTGCAGACAGAGGAGACCACTTTAACCCCCATGTTGTCCTCATGTTGTCCTATATCAATGTTCTTTTTAATCCCCAAAATAACATGATTGATTCCACCCAACGCTCTTTGCCAAGTACAAATCTCTACTTTCATTAATTTTGGGGCGTCTTATTCAATTTTATAGCATTGTAAAACAAATGGAAGTGTTTTTGAAATAGTATTGAGTAAAAGTTGACATATTCCAGTCTGTGATTATCATCAACATCCATTCCTTTAATTTTAGTCTCAATAATTCCTAATTTCTGCTTTTCTAACTCAAACATTAGGTATAATTTCCTATAAATGAGGTTTATTGACCATAAATTCCAAAAATAACTGTAAAACTAAAGTTAATAAGTTAGTGTTATGTTAAACAGGGCTGTAGTCAAGACCACCTTAGTCAAGTGCAAGACAAGACCAGGACTAGTCGAATCCAAGTCAAGACCGAGTCCAGGACAGGAATAAAGGTCTTATGCATGACAGTATCAAGACAATCATTTTGGGTTTCCTTCTCCCTCCAATATTATTATCAACATAATAAAGACACCTGAACTCTGGCAAGACCACTGGCCGAGACCAAGACAAGTCAGAGTCCAAATACTAGCAAGTCTGAGACAAGTCCGAGTCCATAGAAAAACGGTCTTGAGTCCTACAGCCCTATTTGAAGACAACTCTTCCCCTCCCCGTCCGTCTCGGTAACTGTTCACTCACCCGACACGGCGAGACAGTCGTCCAGCGCCGGAGCCCATGACACTCTGACATCATCCAGGTTGCAGCGATGTGATTGGACGTCCAGCTGAGCCCGGCTCACAGGTTCTCCCAGGTCCCTCAGGTCTGAAATCACCGCCTGTCCAGATGAGGCGAGTCGGACGACCCTGTCTGCCAGGGCGTCCGTCCACCAGAGGACGGAGTCCCCCCGAGACGCTGGTCCAGGGGAGAGCTGAGGAGCAGAAGACGTCCGAGTGTCGGCGATGTAAACGTCGCCGTTACGGCAGCCGGCGAGGAAGACGGCGTCACTCACGAACTGTAAAGAACTCAGAGGATCGGCCGAGTCCGTCTCTGTTGGGACAAAAGGACACAAAAAGACTCATTGTTATACATGTTCCTAAACACTGAGACAAACCGAGACAAGACAGACCAAAGTAAATACATTTCCAGGTATGTATGGCCATATTTAACTGAATTACCGATTTAAAGGTAATTAAGGTAAATATGGCTATCGTTGGCTCTTTGATCTGCTGTCCCCAGACATTAAATGAAGACCTTCAAATAACTAGAACGACTTTTTATAACATACTAGGAAGGACCGAAGAGCTTCTTGGAACTAGAAAATAAGACGGAGCTCATGACGGAGGCATGAACCAATTAATAAGGGAAAAATCCAAGGCACTCATCTTCAGAAAAAATATGAAATGTCTTTAACCCTCGTGTTGTCTTCCCGTTAACCCTGACCTTGTCCTTCCAGGTCAAAATTGAAAATTATTTTTTTGTCGCTTTTTCTGATTTATTTCTCACTTTTGGCGCTTTTTTAAAAAAAAAACCTGAGCTGGTTTAATAACACTAATAACACTTATTCTTGGAATTCATGGTCAACAAACCTCATTTATATCAAATTATACATACGTTTTTAGTTAAAAAAAAGGCAGAAATTATGAATTATTTTAGCTAATAGTTAAGATCAGAGGATGTTAAATGGATCTCAGATGGCTAGATGTCAAAGTTTAGTCCGGATACTGGTTTAAAAAAGAATTCAGATGCTATAAGATTAAATAAAATACTCAAAAAATTCAATGAAAGTAATCATTAATTTTACCTGAAGAAGGTTGAATGGACTCATCCATGTTATTTTTGGGTAATTTGGTTGACAGAAATCCAATATTTCAGATATAAAACACTTTGAAACGAGTCAATTTGACCCGAGGAAGACAACACAAGGGTTAACCCTCATGTTGTCTTCGGGTCAAATTTGAGCCGTTTTCAAAGTTGTTTTTTTTCATATCCAACATAAAAGAAGTTGAAATACGGGTGAAAAATGTTGGAAAAAGCATCAAAATCAATGAAAAACACAAAAAAAACTGCAAAAAGCAACAAAAACGTTAACATAAGGGGGAAAATGTTTTTCATGGTCAAAGGGAAGACAAAGCATTTCATGTTTTTTCCAAAGACAAGTGCCTTGGGTTTGCCCTTGATGCCTATTACACTAGTATATATAGTATATACTAGTACTTACAATTTTATTTTTAGATTATTTTTGGTCTTTTTTCCCCTTTAATAGACACAGAGACAGTGGGACAGTGGGAGACGGTG
>CM049376.1:2778479-2793479 GCA_026937815.1 Etheostoma perlongum
TTTTTAGGACTTTTGACATGACTTTT
Source organism: Etheostoma perlongum (assembly GCA_026937815.1). Taxonomy (NCBI): domain Eukaryota; kingdom Metazoa; phylum Chordata; class Actinopteri; order Perciformes; family Percidae; genus Etheostoma; species Etheostoma perlongum. The sequence goes on from CM049376.1 coordinate 2,778,506, forward strand.
TTTTTTTATGACTTTTTTTCTTTTGACATACTTTTTTTTTTTTTTAGACTTTTTTTTAGGACTTTTGACATGGCTTTTTTTTTTTTTTTACTTTTTTTAGACATACTATGACTTTTTAGGACTTTTGACATGGCTTTTTTTTTAAAACTTTTTTTCGACATACTATGACTTTTTAGGACTTTTGACATGGCTTTTTTTAAAACTTTTTTTCGACATACTATGACTTTTTAGGACTTTTGACATGACTTTTTTTTTTTTTTTTTAACTTTTTTTTTCGACATACTATGACTTTTTAGGACTTTTGACATGACTTTTTTTTTTTACTTTTTTTCGACATACTATGACTTTTTAGGACTTTTGACATGACTTTTTTTTTTTTTAACTTTTTTTCGACATACTATGACTTTTTAGGACTTTTGACATGACTTTTTTTTTTTTACTTTTTTCGACATACTATGACTTTTTAGGACTTTTTTTTTTTTTAAACTTTTTTTTTAGACATGACTTTTTTTTTGACATGACTTTTTTTTTTTACTTTTTTTTCGACATACTATGACTTTTTAGGACTTTTGACATGACTTTTTTTTTTTTTACTTTTTTTTTTTGACATACTATGACTTTTTAGGACTTTTGACATGGCTTTTTTTTACTTTTTTTTAGACATACTATGACTTTTTAGGACTTTTGACATGGCTTTTTTTTTTTTACTTTTTTTTGACATACTATGACTTTTTAGGACTTTTGACATGGCTTTTATAAAACTTTTTTTCGACATACTATGACTTTTTAGGACTTTTTTAGACATGGCTTTTTTTTTAAACTTTTTTTTTTCGACATACTATGACTTTTTAGGACTTTTGACATGACTTTTTTAAAACTTTTTTTAGGACTTTTGACATACTATGACTTTTTAGGACTTGACATGACTTTTTTTTTTTACTTTTTTTTCGACATACAATGACTTTTTAGGACTTTTGACATGACTTTTTTTTTTTTACTTTTTTTCGACATACTATGACTTTTTAGGACTTTTGACATGGCTTTTTTTTTTTACTTTTTTTTTTTTGACGACATACTGACTTTTTAGGAATTTTGACATGGCTTTTTTTTTTTTTTTTTTTTTCAACATACAATGACTTTTTAGGACTTTTGACATGGCTTTTTTTTAAAACTTTTTTTCAACATACTATGACTTTTTAGGACTTTTGACATGGCTTTTTTTTTAAACTTTTTTTCGACATACTATGACTTTTTAGGACTTTTGACATGACTTTTTTTTTACTTTTTTTCGACATACTATGACTTTTTAGGACTTTTGACATGGCTTTTTTTTTTTTCTTTTTTTCGACATACTATGACTTTTTAGGACTTTTGACATGGCTTTTTTTTTTTTTTTTTTTTCGACATACTATGACTTTTTAGGACTTTTGACATGGCTTTTTTTAAAAACTTTTTTTCGATATACTATGACTTTTAGGACTTTTGACATGGCTTTTTTTTAAAACTTTTTTTTTTTTTTTTTTAGACATACTATGACTTTTTAGGACTTTTGACATAACTTTTTATTTTATTTTTTTAACTTTTGACATGGACATACTATGACTTTTTAGGACTTTTGACATGACTTTTTTTACTTTTTTTTTAGATACTATGACTTTTAGGACTTTTGACATTTTTTTAAACTTTTTTTCGACATACTATGACTTTTTAGGACTTTTGACATGGCTTTTTTTTACTTTTTTTCTACATACTATGACTTTTTAGGACTTTTGACATGGCTTTTTTTTTTTTTTTTTTTCGACATACTATGACTTTTTAGGACTTTTGACATGGCTTTTTTTTTTACTTTTTTCGACATACTATGACTTTTTAGGACTTTTGACATGGCTTTTTTTTTTTTTTTACATTTTTTTTTTTTTTTTCGACATACTATGACTTTTTTTGAGGACTTTTTTCGACACTTTTTAGGACTTTTGACATGCTTTTTTTTTTTTTACTTTTTTTTTTTAGACATACTATGACTTTTTAGGACTTTTGACATGACTTTTTTTTTACTTTTTTTTAGACATACTATGACTTTTTAGGACTTTTGACATGGCTTTTTTTTTTTTTTTTTTTTCAACATACTATGACTTTTTAGGACTTTTGACATGGCTTTTTTTAAAACTTTTTTTCGACATACTATGACTTTTTAGGACTTTTGACATGACTTTTTTTTTACTTTTTTTCGACATACTATGACTTTTGACATGACTTTTTTTTTTTTTTACTTTTTCGACATACTGACTTTTTAGGACTTTTGACATGACTTTTTTTAAAACTTTTTTTCGACATACTATGACTGTTTAGGACTTTTGACATGACTTTTTTTTTTACTTTTTTCGACATACAATGACTTTTTAGGACTTTTGACATGACTTTTTTTTACTTTTTTTCGACATACTATGACTTTTTAGGACTTTTGACATGACTTTTATTTTATTTTTTTAACTTTTTCGACATACTATGACTTTTTAGGACTTTTGACATGACTTTTTTTTTTACTTTTTTTCGACATACTATGACTTTTTAGGACTTTTGACATGGCTTTTTTTTTTTTTACTTTTTTTCGACATACTATGACTTTTTAGGACTTTTGACATGGCTTTTTTTTTTTTTTTTTACTTTTTTTCGACATACTATGACTTTTTAGGACTTTTGACATGGCTTTTTTTTTTTACTTTTTTTAGACATACTATGACTTTTTAGGACTTTTGACATGACTTTTTTTTTTTACTTTTTCGACATACTATGACTTTTTAGGACTTTTGACATGGCTTTTTTTTTTTTACTTTTTTTTAGACATACTATGACTTTTTAGGACTTTTGACATGGCTTTTTTTTAAAACTTTTTTTCAACATACTATGACTTTTTAGGACTTTTGACATGGCTTTTTTTTTTTTTTTTTAAAACTTTTTTTTTGACATGACATACTATGACTGTTTTTTTTTTTAGGACTTTTGACATGACTTTTTTTTTTACTTTTTCGACATACTATGACTTTTGACATGACTTTTTTTTTTTTTACTTTTTCGACATACTGACTTTTTAGGACTTTTGACATGACTTTTTTTAAAACTTTTTTTCGACATACTATGACTTTTTAGGACAGCCTTTTTTTTTTTTTTTTACTTTTTTAGAGTAGTGACGTTTTTTTTTTTTTTTTAGACATACTTTGAGTCAACAAGAAACCAAGGGACATTCAGAAAAGATACAAATGTTCGATTAACTGTAAGTTAACTGTCATTAATGCAATTAAATTTTTAATCGTTTTTTTTTTTTACTTTTTTTCGAGGGCACTTTTTATTTTTACTCTTAATAAATACATACTATACTGACTTTATTTACTCTTTTTTTCAACATACTATACTGACTTTATGACTTTATTATACTGACTTTATTTTGACATACTATACTGACTTTAGGACTTTATTTTGACATACTATACTGACTTTTGGACTTTTTTTTTTTTTTGACATACTATACTGACTTTTGACATGACTTTATTTTTTTTAGACATACTATACTGACTTTTGATGACTTTTTTTAAACTTTTTTTTGACATACTATACTGACTTTTTAGGACTTTATTTTTTTTTTTTTTTTTTTTTTTTTAGACATACTATACTGACTTTTGAGGACTTTATTATACTGACTTTAGGACTTTATTATATACTGACTTTAGGACTTTATTTTTTTTTTTAACATACTATACTGACTTTAGGACTTTATTTTTAACATACTATACTGACTTTAGGACTTTATTATACTGACTTTAGGACTTTATTATACTGACTTTAGGACTTTATTTTTAACATACTATACTGACTTTATGACTTTATTATACTGACTTTTGACATTACTTTTTTTTTACTTTTTTCGACATACTATACTGACTTTATGACTTAATTTTCGACATACTATACTGACTTTAGGACTTTATTTTTAACATACTATACTGACTTTAGGACTTTATTTGTAACATACTATACTGACTTTATGACTTTATTATACTGACTTTTTAGGGACTTTATTATACTGACTTTTTAGGACTTTTTTTTTATTTTTTTTTCGACATACTATACTGACTTTTTTTTTTACTTTATTATACTGACTTTAGGACTTTATTTTTCGACATACTATACTGACTTTAGGACTTTATTTTCGACATACTATACTGACTTTATGACTTTATTATACTGACTTTAGGACTTTATTTTCGACATACTATACTGACTTTATGACTTAATTTTCGACATACTATACTGACTTTAGGACTTTATTTTTAACATACTATACTGACTTTAGGACTTTATTTTGACTTTTTATGACTTTATTTTGACATACTGACTTTAGGACTTTATTATACTGACTTTAGGACTTTATTTTGACATACTATACTGACTTTATGACTTTATTATACTGACTTTAGGACTTTATTTTACTGACTTTAGGACTTTATTTTCGACATACTATACTGACTTTATGACTTTATTATACTGACTTTATGACTTTATTATACTGACTTTATGACTTTATTATACTGACTTTATGACTTTATTATACTGACTTTAGGACTTTATTATACTGACTTTAGGACTTTATTATACTGACTTTAGGACTTTATTATACTGACTTTAGGACTTTATTATACTGACTTTAGGACTTTATTTTGACATACCATACTGACTTTTTCTCATGATATTTTGGTTCTCGGAGGTTTGACTGACCATTTTAGGCAGACAGCATATGATTGGAAAATATCTTTGAAACATTTCCATCTCACTTCCACATTAAACTGCTGAGTTGTCGTTATAAATCGTTAACTTTAGCTAACAGCACTTACAATACCTTTATTTAACCTTTATTGTAGAAAATGCTGTAACAAGGGAATTTCCTTGCTGTGGGATGAATAAAGTATTATCTAATCTATGTCTCTCTATATATATATGTCTCTATATATATATGTGTCTCGTATAGTGTCTCTTATGGTTCACAGTCTCACCTCGATCCTGGGACGTGTTTGAGGCAGCGAACCGGACCCTCTGAGAACCCACCGTGGACAACTTTGAAGTCCCGTTCTGCACAGAGACCCTGAACACAACACACAAACAGCAGAGGCTTTATTTATTTATTTTACCTTTATTTAACCAGGAAGTCCAGGGCAGGTGCATTTTAACATGGCCTTAAATTCATTTAATGGGACTAGATCATTTAGATGGAGCAAGTTTTGCAAGTTATTCCAAGACCATGGAGCAAAGTAAAAGAAGGCTTTCTTCCCCCCAGCTCAGTAAAAACCCTCGGTACCTGGTAAGAGCGCCACCTGGTGGAACGGAGATGAAAACAGCTGGACTTCAGCTTGAGGAGGTTACATAAATATGCCGGCAGTTTACCCAACATGGCCTTGTATAGAAAAATATAAAAATGAAGTTGTCTGCGTAGACTTAGTGACGGCCAGCCTACCAGTCCATACAGCGTCCGATGATGAGTACGGGAATAAGAGTTGGTTAAGAAGCGCAGAGCACCATGGGAAACCGAGTCTAACAGGTGGAGAGTGCTAGAGGCAGCATGCATGTAGACAACATCACCAGAGTCCAAAACACTTAAAAAGTAGCCATGCACAAGTGTTTTTCTGGCTGACATGTTAAAACAAGTTTTATTTCTAAAATAAAACCCCAGCCTTAGTTTCAGCTTTTTTACAAGCTTTTCAACATGAACTTTGAAAGAAAGCTTGTTGTCCAGTCAAAAATCTAAATACTTGTACGATGAAAACATTTTCAATTAAGTCTCCACTTAATGTGTTAATAGTTATATTATCTGGGGATTGGGAGCAAGCCCGTGAAAACGTCATAAATTTGGTTTTCTTAGTATTTAGCACTAACTTAAGGCCATGTAGAGAAACTTGAAGCTGTTGAAAGGCCAACTGAAGGTCATTCATGGCTTGGTTCAGTGAAGAGGCAACTGAATATATCACAGTATCATCTGCATAAAGATGCAGTTTAGCAGTTTGCACGTCCTTTCCAATATTTTTATGAATATAGAAAATAAAATAGGGGCTAAAATCGAACCTAAAAGTAACATTTGGATTTTGCGTTTCTAAAAGATAAACCCCCCAAAAGGCTGGACTGATTAGTTACCTTGTTTTCATCAGCCAAGAGTTTCAGAGGTAAATGCAGCTCCAGAATCTCATTGTTAGACGAGCTGTATCCTGCGACGCACACGGCTGTAAACGTAAAAAACATTATGTTAAAATTGGAATTTGAGTTTGAGCACATCTCTTGTGTAAGGTTGTTCAACACTACCACTGTATGCTTGCTGTTATTGTTTGTGGATGAAAGATAAACCGGTGCCATTCATCTGCAAACCTTCAAAGCTAACAGCTAGCGCTAACTAGCTAGCTAGCTTGGGTGCCAAAACGCAGAAAAAGACATTAGGCGATGAAAATGTTCCCGTTAATTTTGATGAAGTTAAAACACAGTGAAAGTGTCAGAGATCATGATGAATACACAGACAACACCCGAAAACAAGTAGAGTTGGTTAGCATTGCTAAGCATCTGTCCTAACTGACAGAAGATAAAGCAGGACATGACTCAGGACCTACTTTAAAATAAATGGGACCATCATCCTAAAAATGAACATCACGCTGTGTTGAAGACGTGAAACTAGCGATTGAGATCTTAAACTTTTTGTAAAAATGTTTACTGAGGTAATAAATCAAGTGAGAAGCAGGCAAATCCTCTCGTAGACTGCTAAAAAAATAGACTTCTTGGTGGAGTCGCCCCCTGCTGCCGGTTAGACAGAATGCAGCTTTAAGGCCCTCGGATAATAAAAATAACTGTTCTAATTATACATATATACATATAAATATACAGTACAGGCCAAAGGTTTGAACATACCTACTCATTCAATGCATATCCTTTATCTTCATGACTATTTACATTGTAGATTATCACTGAAGGCATCAAAACTATGAATGAACACGTGTGGAATTATTTACTATTATTTACTACAAAAAAGTAGAAATAACTGAAAACATGTCTTATATTCTAGTTTCTTCAGAGTACCCTCCCCTCCCTTTACTCCGATTACTGCCTTGCACACTATTGGCCTTCTCTTGAAGAGGTAGTCACCTGAAATGGTTTCCCAGCAGTCTCGAAGGAGTTCCCATGATGCTCAGCACCTGTTGGCCTGTACTGTGTATGTATATGTGTGTGTAGTGTGTGTGGTGATTACTAACAAACAGAGTGTACATTATATAATTCCCCCACAATCAATAAACAGTATAAATGATTCTTAATGATTATATCTGAACTCACTCCTCCCTGATGTCCACTCGATGACCTGGGTCGGACGTTCCAGCTGATACACATGAAGATCTTTGTACCTGAGGAACCAGAAAGGTGTTAAAGACTTCACACACACGTTCAGGACCAAAATCAGACACACTACAAAAGTGCCCAAAAAATTCAGAAACACTGGGACAATGGATTGTTTTTTTGAACACGTTTATTTTAAAATTTAGTGAAATTATTTCACATCTTGTCACATAAACCATTTTTTTTTTTACTATTTCTGCCTGTTTTATTTCTTATATCTGAATAAAAGACTTACAGATGTACACTTAAGACTATGTTTAGACGTCCCCATTCTCCATAACGTCAAGTCATATTATTACACTCCATAATTGGTCATTAGTGAAGTTTATGTTCATTTTTTTATGTTAAAAGTGTACCTTCTTTCTATAAACCTCTGGTCTTTTATCTTGACACCAATCCCCATTCAAATGTTTTAATATTTAATATTTCCTATCTCAGGGCTAAGCACACACACCTTAGCTATACATTACGACTTAATTTATTTAAATCAATGGAATCGACTCTTCAATTCGGCATGGATGGAGTCCACCAAAGATAAGTTTCTGAAACATAATTTACATATTGTTGCGTTGGTTTTGGCACACAGCGGATAACTAGCACTTCTTAAACTCGACTTTTTAGCGAAATAGGGGACTGCTAGGTTCAGTAAAAGCAAGCCGAATTTCAAAATGACTAAATTAGATGCAGAAAATGTCTTTTAATAGCATCTGTGAGTAACTACATCTGCGGGCAAAGCAAGGAGAAATAAAACTTTAAAGATGTTAAAGTGGAGTTCGGCTTGCAGGGATAGCTTGCAGCTAACATGCAGTTTTAAACAAAGAGGATAGGTTTCTCACGTTTTCAGGGACTCGATAAACCAGTCGTCTAAAATATCATTAAAGTCTGTTTCTTCCATCTCAGCCATCACCAAACGTTTCTGCAGGCATGAGTCTGTTGTTGTCTGACTTCCTGCATGTCTTATTCTTGATTTTAATGGTGGTTCATTTAACTAATGGATCAAGTTCCCCCGCCCCCTGCTGGACAGGAGCTCCGTATTTCAGTAGTTCAGCCATAGACGGTATATATAATATATATTGATATTATATTTAATATTACGGTGTATGAGTTCAGCCCAGCCTTGCATCTCCAGACCTAACCCCACAGCCCGGTTTAACCCTCGTGTTGTCTTCCCGTTAACCATGAACTTGTCCTTTTAGGTCAAAATTGAAAATGAACATTTTTGTGTGCTTTTCCGATGTTTTTGTCACTTTTTCCAGCTTTTGGTGCTTTTTTTAAAACCTGTGTTGGTTGGTTTAATAGATTGTACACTTGTTCTTGGAATTTATCGTCAACAAACCTCATTTAGGCTATATCAAATTATACATAAGGTTTTAGTTAAAAAGGCAGAAATTATGAATTATTTGGACTAATAGTTAAGATCAGAGCATGTTGAAGGGATCTTCAGAAGGGTAGATGTCAAAGTTTAGTCAATATACTGTTTTTAAAAAGAATTCAAATGCTATAAGATTAAATAAAACACCCCAAAAAATCAATAAAAGTAATCATTAATTTTACCTGAAGAACACTGTATGGAATCATCCATTTTATTTTGGGCAATTTGGTTGAAAGAAATCCATATTTCCGATATAAAACACTTTGATTCAATTTGACCCATTTTAAAAGTTTTTTATATCAGAAATATGTGTTTCTTACAATTATATTACCCAAAATAACATGGATGCATGCACGTTGTATGTATGGAAGCCATACAACGTTCTTCGCAGGTACAATTGATGATTACTTTCATTGAATTCGGGGTGTTTTAGTCAATTTCATAGCATTTGAAAAGAAAAATTGAAATGGTTTCAAAACCTATCGTGACTTTTTTTTCAAAACTCAAAAATGAGGTATTTCATATAAATTAGGGTTGAGAAAAGTGACAAAAACAATTAATTTTCCAATTTTGACCCAGAAGGACAACAAATTCCTGGTGGACGGGACGCCAACACAAGGGTTAATAAAAGAGGAAACTGTTATCTTGCCTGTTTTTCTAGTGTAGTATCTAATGATTTGTAACTTTTCTAACATGTGACCTAAACATATCCCGTATAAAGTATGTCTAAGGTAATGAAAAGGAGAGTGTGTTTATTGGGTTAGCACCCTCCAGGCTTCTGCAGAGCTTGTAAATTGACGCTGAATCTTTGATATAATAAACTTTATAATCAGGAAACAGTGTCGAGGCGGCTTTCTTTCAACACATCATCCAGCATTGTTGTTCAGACACCACACTAGTCAAAATGACATTAGAGTAGGGTGACCAGACGTCCCCGGTTTACGGGGACAGTCCCCAATTTTGGTGACCTGTCCCCGGCTGGATCTGTCCCCGGAAATGTCCCCGGTTTTCACTGTGACTGACAGACCCGATACTGGAATGAAAGAAAGAAAACTCTGACCAAACAGAGCCGATCGAGCAGCGCTGCTCAGAGCTCAGAGATGTTTTAGAAAGAAAAATCACTGATTATTATCATGGAGTCTGGTGGAGATATTTTACCATACACTAAAATAGTGATTATTTACATGGAGTCTGGTGGAGATATGCTGCTCTATACACGCTAAAATCACTGATTATTATCATGGAGTCTGGTGGAGATATGCTGCTCTATACATGCTAAAATCACTGATTATTTACATGAAGTCTGGTGGAGATATGCTGCTCTATACACGCTAAAATCACTGATTATTTACATGGAGTCTGGTGGAGATATACTGGAAAATCACTGATTATTTACATGGAGTCTGGTACAGGCTAAAAAAATCACTGATTATTTACATGGAGTCTGGTGGAGATATGCTGCTCTATACACGCTAAAATCACTGATTATTTACATGGAGTCTGGTGGACTTTTATGTTTTAAAATGATCTTAATCTTTAACAGAAAGGTCAGCCTCCTTAGAAATCCTTTCCATAATGTTATCAGACACTTAGAATATTAATCTGAGTCTGTCAGCAGCAAAACGAGCACTTTATGAACGTAAATACAAGCTGGACAATTCTCCCATTAACTTCCATTGTAGCTTGTTTCTCTGCTGCCGACTGCAGCGATCTCGTTTCATACTGCATCAATGTCAAAGGAACATCTTTCCTCAATAGTTTATATTGTATCTGATACTCAGCTCTAGGTCTAGTGTCCCTTTAACAAACATTAAAAACATGACGTGATTTGGAGGTATTTACGCTTCTGAGCTGAAAATGTCCCCGGATTTTGTCTGAGACATCTGGTCCCCTTAAGTTTACAGACAGACAGACAGACTTACCTGTATTGTAGACAACAGTAGGCCTACAGGCAAACCAGAGTGTAGACATACTCCATTTTGTATGGAGTATGTCTACACTCTATGTCAAGTTTGTATAGCTCTGTTGTGTTGTTGTTGTTAATGTTGTTCTATGTGTCTATAGTGGACGGAAATTGAAGGTGAACATTGGGTCGCTGATGTCAGGTACAGCGTTCTCGCTCCATACTGGACTAATTTTAATGATTTTTGTTCACATCCTTTACTGAGACATCGATGCTTGGGGAAATAGGGTCCAGGTTGACTGGGAAAAATAACAAAATTACCCTTTAATGTTTTTAGGTTTGACTCTGGCAGCTGGTGACGACAGCCGACACTTCATCCTTCCTGCAGATCTCCATCACTCCGACTGTTATTTACCCTGTCCTCCTCCTCCTCCTCCTCCTCCTCGTCTTCCTCCTCCTGTCGTTCTGTTCTTCCTGCTGTCTGACAGGAGAGAGACTGAGTCACATCTCTGTCCGTCTCTCTTCCTCTCAGAGACTGGATCAACAGCTCTCAGTGTGGACTGTTTTCTCTGATTAATCTCACCTAAAACCTCATCACCTTTAACAATCAAATTGTCCCGCTTTAATGCACGGCTGCAATCACACAGATTCCAACTTATTTAAAAGGTAGGCCTATATTGTGTAACTTTTTCACATTAAAATCTAAAAATTGTTGTTGTCGAGGTAACGCTCCGTTACATTTCGGTTGCCTGTCCGTGGCATCATGTGCCCTTTGTGCTGAGTCTGGCACACTTCCCCCCGTTTTAGACTCACTCCACTGGCTGCCTATTCAAGGATTTAGGATCCATTTTAAAATTCTTTTATTTGCTTTTAAAGCCTTGAATGGTCTTGCCCTGCCCTACCTCGCTGAGCTTATACGCTTAAAGCGTATAGTTAGGTCTGGCTCAGGAGAGTCCTGAACCATCCCTTAGTTAGGCTGCTATAGGCCTAGACTGCTAGGGGACTTCCCATGATGCACTGAGCACCTCTCTCTTCCTCCTTCTCTCCATCTGTATGCAACCTCATTCCATTAATGCATGTTACTAACTCAACTTCTTCCCTTTCCCGGAGTCTTGTGCTCTCTCGCCACTCTCCTCTCTCCTCCTGTCGCTTCCTCACAGGGGCGGCTCCGGATCAGCGGTAGAGCGGTTACCTGCCAATCGGAAGGTTGGTGGTTCAATCCCTGGCCCTGCAGTCCCATGTTGAAGTGTCCTTGGGCAAGACACTGAACCCCAAGTTGGAGTCACCTGCTGCCTCCATGTTCCTGCTTGACACCCTCTGCTACAATTCTCCATGTCTGTCTCTCTCTCTCTTTCTCTCACCCCCAACCGGTGGAGGCAGATGCCCCCCTACCCTGAGCCATGGTTCTGCTCCAGGTTTCCTTGCCTCTGCCTAGTGCTTGCTCTTGGTGGGGACTGTTGAAAACCCATTCAGTCAAAGATAATAAACACATTTAAGGCTGCCACTCGACAAGTTCTCAAAACTAAGCGCCACCACCCTGTTTTCTTCTCACTGCTGTTCTTTCATACTCGCAGCAGGAGAGCGCTGTTTTTCCTCAGATATGATAATTATCGGACTCTCTCAGACGAGCCGGAGCGGAGAGTCAGTACAATCCCAGCAGGTACTGACAATTCGTGACAAAAAAGAAGAGCGAACAAAACAAAACGCCTGTGGTGAGAGGCTGAATGTTGTTATATCCTCATTTTGTTCACAGAAATATAAATATACCTCACATCGACTGTCTGCAGACTGGAAAGATAAGAAGGGTTTCTACTGCTGTCTACAGTGACTTCACTCGTCTTTACTTAATATATATAATTATTCCCCCTGAGAAAAGGATTTACTCATCACAGTACATTTGCCTTGCATCATGAGACTGAGCACAAAGAAGATTTTAGAGGCAAAGTGAATAATTTAAGACATCTTTCAAGACAGTCTTGATACTGTCATGCATAAGACCTTTATCTGTTCTGGACTGGGTCTTGATTCGGACTCAAACCTCTTTGGACTCGGTCTTGTCTTGGACTCAAACCTTTTTGGACTCGGTTTTGTCTTGGACTCGACTAGTCCTAGCCTCGGACTTGTCTTGGACTCGACTAAGGCGGTCTCGACTACAGCCCTGCATTTAAGATTTTATGTATTAGGATTAAAACACAGAAAATATCAATTATTTTGGCCTATGAGTTGATGAAAAGTGAAAAGATCCAGTACATTTTTTAAAGGATCAGTGGTCAACAATCCTCATTTTTAATCAACAGCTCATCACTAACTGCATAATTACACAGCTGCTGTCAGTGCATGTGGCTTTGTGTGTGTGTGTGCAGCTAAACAGAAAGCAGATCTCACTTAACTGTAACTTGACATCAGAGATCTGAATGAAATATCACATCAGACGGTCAACACTGCAAACAGTGTCACGGAGTATTATAACAGCAAAAAAAACCTCAAAAACATTTAAAGGGTTTTTAAACTTCTGTTTTTTTTCAAGTGTCTGATAACATTATGGAAAGGATTCTTTCAGAGATAGACCATTAAAACCCTTCTGTTTAACTACAAATAGCCTGAAGTCGCTAGCGCTAATCCCACCAGACTCCATTTAAAAAAGCAATACTTTTAGCGACTATAGAACCAACATATTTACACATAGAAAACGGTTTATTGTGTTTATTTCAACCAAAACTAGAGCTGTGACGGTTGGGAAAGTGGAAAGACGACCCAAAACAGCTTTTCATAGTTGTATTTTGTTTCTGTAGACTTTCAGTGAAGTGTATTTCAAAAACACTTCCATTTGTTTTACAATGCTATAAAATTGAATAAGACGCCCCAAAATTAATGAAAGTAGAGATTTGTTCTTGGCAAAGAGCGTTGTGTGGAATCAATCATGTTATTTTGGGGGATTAAAAAGAACATTGATATAGGACAACATGAGGACAACATGAGGACAACATGGGGACAACATGGGGGCAACATGAAGACAACATGAAGACAACATGAAGACAACATGAGGGAAACATGAGGGCAACATGAGGACAACATGGGGACAACATGGGGGCAACATGAAGACAACATGAAGACAACATGAAGACAACATGAAGACAACATGAGGGCAACATGGAAAACATGAGGGGCAACATGATGAGGGCAACATGACAACATGGGACAACATGAGGACAACATGAGGGCAACATGATGAGGACAACATGAGGACAACATGAGGACATGAAGACAACATGAAGGGCAACATGAGGGGGGACAACATGAGGGCAACATGAAACATGAGGGGCAACATGAGGGCAAACATGAATGAGGGCAACATGAGGGGGACAACATGAGGGCAACATGAGGACAACATGAGGACAACATGAGGACAACATGATGGGAGGGACAACATGAGGACAACATGAGGGACAACATGATGGCAACATGAGGGCAACATGAGGACAACATGAGGGCAACAACATGAGGGGGCAACATGAGGGCAACATGAGGGGCAACATGAGGACAACATGAGGGGACAACATGAGGGCAACATGAGGGACAACAATGAGGGGCAACATGAGGACAACATGAGGACAACATGAGGACAACAATGAGGGCAACATGATGAGGACAACATGGGACAACATGAACATGGGGGCAACATGAGGGCAACATGAGGACAACAATGAGGGCAACATGAGGACAACAATGAGGACAACATGAGGACAACATGAGGACAACATGAGGGTTAAACGGCCTACGGCGTAATCTGCTTTAGAGTTCACATGTTTGATTTCAGACGTTGCTATGGTGCAAATCATGAATCGTATTGAATTGTGAGTTGAGTGTATCGTTACCAGGGCTGTAGTCAAGACCACCTTAGTCGAGTCCAAGACAAGTCCAAGACCAGGACTAGTCGAGTCCAAGTCAAGACCGAGTCCAAAGAGGTTTGAGTCCAAGTCCAGGACAGAATAAAGGTCTTATACATGACAGTATCAAGACAATCATTTTGGGTTTCACTTTTCCTCCAATGTTATTATCAACATAATAAAGACACCTGGACTCGGTCCAGACCAAAAACCATATTGGGCAAGACCAGTGGCCGAGACCGAGATAAGTCCAAGTCCAAGACCGGACTCGAGTACTACAGCCCTGACCGTTACATCTCTAATGTTTAACCATTTAAGACATCAGTGCCTCGATAATTGTAGGGTCTTGTGAGGCTGAAAATCAGTCTCACAAGTGTGTGTAAACTGTAGGAGATA